>JADBJO010006610.1:75000-90000 GCA_016801955.1 Conus betulinus
CGTTGTCCATTGCCCTTGCTGGCTCTGCTGGACTGCTTTTTGGAGTCTTTGCTGGTCTTCTTCTTTTTCTCATCTCCTGAATCATCATGTCTCTTTTGGCTTTTTCCTTTGGCCTTTGACCACCATTCAGTTTTGTGGTCACACCCCCAGTCCTTGTCTGTTGGTCTGTGTGTGTCCTGTTATTTCTCTGATCTTGAGACTTTCTTTTGCAGAATCCATCGTCTCTTGAACTTTCCATTTTCTGCCTGTCTTCAGCTGGGGCTTGATTGCTTCAACCACCCTTGTCTCCTGAGTCCTCCAGCATGCTTTGAAGTCTGATCTTCCCTGCTTTATATTCCTCCAGGATGGATTTCAGTGGTAGTTTCAGCTTTGCTTGGCGACAGTATAGCGCTATATCAGTCAGACAGGGTGGGACACCAAGCCATTTCCTTGTGAACTTGTTGATTTTGGATTCCATTGCCTCCACTATGCTGGTGCAGATGTCGTATATCATCAGAGGCCATAGGAGCTTTGGTATCAGCATGAACTGCAGACACCAGACCTTGTATTTGCCTGGGAGCCCACACTGGTCAATGGTTTCCAAGCCTTCTTCCGACATCTGTTTGGTTTCTTTTGCTCTTTGTGTGTCTTTCAGCGTATCATCATACCATCTTCCAAGGCTCTTGACTGGCTCTTCTGTTACTGTTGGAATGGTCTGGTTGGCAACACTGAAGACCACAGATTCAGCTACTCTTTCCTTTCCTCAGTGAGAGACTCTCCGTGATTTCTTTGGCTTGAACTTCATTCTGGATGAGGCAACTATGTCGTCCAGCCTCTCCAGCACGTGACGTGTCTCGTCTTCTCTGGATGAAATCAATGTAGTGTCATCCATGAAGGCCTTGAGAGGGGGCATCTTGTATCCATCGCCAAGGTCTGTTTGTCTTGCGTTGCCTGTTGCCGCTTTCAAGATGACTTCCATTGCCAACACGAACAGTATTGGGGAAATTGCACAGCCCATTGCAATGCCAACTTCCAAGTTGATCCAATCTGTTGTGTACTCCTTGGTAGAGAGAGCCGCATTGAAAAGCATTGAAGTACTTCTTGAGCATGTCGCGGATGTTCTTTGGCACATGGTACATCTTAAGAGCCAACTGCATCATCTCATGGGGTACAGATCCATATGCGTTTTGCCAGGTCGAGCCACACTACGTCCAGGTCTCTCTTTTCTGTTTTTGCTCTTTGGATTGCGTCCCAGATCATTGTGGCGTGTTCTACACAGCCAGCCACGCCTGGAATGCCACCTTTCTGGACTGACACATCCAAGTACTTATTTTCCATGAGGTACTTGGTCAGCTTTGCTGCCATGACAGAGAAGAAGATTTTCCCTTCGACGTTCAGTAGTGATATTGGCCTGAACTGGCTGATGTCATTTGAGTTTTTGCTCTTTGGGGATGTACACACCATCTGCCGTCATCCACCTGGCCGCTGATCTTCTGATTTCTCCAGGCTGATCGCAGCAGCCTGTGGAGCCACTCCAGCACCTTGGGACATTTCTTGTACAGCTGGTAAGGTATTCCGTTTGGCCCTGGGTGATGATTTGGCTCTGGCTTTGTCGACCACCTTCTTGATTTCCGTCAACGTTGGAGGCTTGTCATTGAACTGTTCCTCAGGGTTGGTTGGCCACACCAGACCTTGAATGTCGAGTGGTGCTTTGCTCTGTGAGTCAGAGTATGTTTTTCTCAGATGCTGCTCAAGAACACCTTTGTCCACACTTAGAGTCCCAGATTTTGGCTGCTCGAACAGAGTTCTGGCAAACTGGAAGGGGGGTCTCTGAAGAAACGCTCTTGTGTCTTCTTCTTTTTGCTTTTCCTCTTCCTCGCAGATTCCGCTTTGCTGAGGGCGCTGTGTTTTGCTTTCAGGTCTTCCCAGATGTTACTCATTCCAAGAAAACCATGCACAGTGACCAGTTATATACTTAACAATAACTATCAAGTCATGCATCAGGAGAATTATCAGTAGGAAGAAAATGGTGACAGTAGTATGCTCCAAAGTTCCCATCTCCCACCCCATCCACCCACCACCCACCTTTCTCGATTACCATTCCCTTCCTTTCCTCTCTTCACCCTGTCCCTGTGTTTTTTGTTTTTGTTATTTTTTATTTTTTATTTTTTTTTCTGCGGAGCGGTCTTTCCTGTTTTCGTGGCATTATATCCGTATGCAATGACGAATTCGTTTTTTTTTTACTCACAGTTTCCATACTAACCTACCCGTTTGAGAGAGAGAGAGAGAGAGAGAGCGAGAGAGAGAGAGAGAGAGAGAGAGAGACAGACAGACAGACAGACAGACAGACAGAGAGGAACCATTTTAATAGTATATGTACCGACGCGGGGTCTTGAATTTCAGTCAGTTTCACTGCACTCAGTAATGTGGAATGAAAACCGACCTAAACAAAACGTGGTATTTGGGACATACTTTACAAAGTCATGAGGCTTCAAGGTCTTCTCTCCTGTTTATCTACAGTTACCCTTTGGGAATTCAACAACACGATTAATGTGTCATTAAGTACACATTTTTTTTTTCAAAAGGAACATCATACGCTAGTAAATCACTCTTTCAGCCTCTTAAATCTTTTGAAAACAGAAACAGAATGCTGAAGTGTAGACGTAACAATTTGTTTTTCAAACATAAACAAAGCAATGCCACTGAGCTAATGCCTTTATGTTATGTGAATCATTTTCATGAATCTTACGACACTATCTTCAAACTGTTAGGGGATTTTGCTATACGGAAAGGGGGTGGGGGTCTGGGGTGGGGATGGGGCTAGTGTGTCGAAATTACCCTCAGAGCTTTGTCTGAAGAGCGCCAACGTGAGCACGAAAGTCTAAAAACCGGTCTATCGTCTCTCTGGCTGCCAGTTGGCGTAAAAAACACACAAAGAGCTCATGTCTTGAATTACGATTGGACACACACACAACACAGCACACCGACGACACACACACAGACACACAACACCCCACACGACACCAAAACCGCCAGACAACGGGCCACTCTAATGTACAAACTACACCACACACACACACAGCACACATTACACACCACGACCACACACGCAAACACCACACACACCACCACACACCACGAAAACACACTACACACCACACGTTCACGCACCGCACGCACGCATCACACGCGATCGCGTCAATGCACGCGAGGCATACCGCCGCACGCACGCGACAGCACGTCACGCTACGGAAAGCAACGCACGCAAGCACTGCGCGCGCGCGCGTCGCGCTCGTCAGTTAAGCTCCGCGCGCTCGTCACTAACGCTACACACCATCACACACATCCACACACGAGCAAGACACGATCACCACACACATAACAGCACCTACCACACTGAAGGCGCTGCCCGTGCGTCGCTGGGCGCTGCGTGCGTCGCAACACACACACACACTGGGCACAACCACACACTACACAAATGTTGTCAATATATCACTTGTAACAGGAACAGACGTTAAACTTGAAGACCTAACTAACTAAACACACTACACCCCCCCGCGCACGCTCATACACACACACTCACAACACGGCACCGCACGCACACCCGTACACACACACACACCCACAGGGGCTCGCGTTGCCTGGCGCGCGCGCACGGGCATACTGTACAGTCACCCACACACAAACACGGCCAGCAGCACCAGCACACACACAGGGGGCACCACACACATCACAAGAAAGCGCCACGCGCAAACTCACAGCTTACACACACACGCACTCACCACGGCGCGCGCGCGCGCGCAGCGGCACACGCACGACACACACACACCCACACTCAGACGGCGCGCTCGTCGTCGCACACACAGTTCACACATCACACAGCCACACCACCCTACCGCACACACCGCACCAGTTACCCCACCACACAACACACCTACACACACCACACACACCCCACACACACACACACCGTCACCAGGCTCCATCTGGTGGGTGGGGGCAGAGAGAGACACCACAGAGAATAGAGATCTCTGGATAGAGTAGAGAGATAGAAGTAGAGAGAGCGAGAGAGAGGTGAGTTGCGTTAAAAATGACGCTGACACCGCGTGACACTGTTTATTGACACGGGGGCTAACAGCCGTTCCTGTCAGTGTGGGTACAGTAGTGTTTGTTTGTTTTGTTGTTTTTTTTTGCACAGAAGCAAAAAATAAAAAGCAAAAGCCGCTGCATAATTTCGGTGGTGCACGACAACTAAAAATTAGAATTCTGTCCCATGTTTCATCGTCATTTGTTCTGTCCTGGTCTTTGTCCGGGCACAGTGATGTATTACACGCAACAACCATTGTGGGTTTCCCTGCACATAATGTACTCTGGATCTATCCATCTTTGGGTGGGTCCTTCTCCCATCGACTTGGCGACGGCACTGCATTTATACTGTTCATCTCCACTCGCTTCCCCTCACTGCACACATATCGCTACACAAAATAACTTATGCGTGCTCGATATTTATGAAACAGTAATGAACCATCAAGCTTCAATCAAACGCAAATAGTATGGGGTGCTGAAGACTATGGAAACAAAAGTTCCCCTGTAATGTTTGGGAACCTTTAGTTCCCTTTATATTGTTGCTTCCGGTTCTTTAGAGCTTCTGGTTTACATATTTTTCCCAGCATCTTTACCAATGTTTTCATGTGATATGTTTGCGAATATTTGCTAAGGTTTTTGATGCTCATGCGGCATGTAATGAACAGAAAGGTTCTCTTGAGTTGTGTTGTAGTGTTTTGCCCATGTAGCTGGACAATTAAACAAACACATGTAACTGACGTTCCGTCCTAATTGTTCCTTGCGCACAGTGCATCACAACAATGTACATGAAAATTCTCATTAGCCCCACATTTAAGGTGAGTGGGAAACACAACCATCTTTCCGTTAGGCATTTGTTTTGTACTAGTGTTTTCCCTAGTTTCTGAATCGAGCTCGGGAAGGATGCCGGGGGGGGGGGGGGGGGGGGGGGGGCGTGGGGGGGAGGGGGGGGGGGGGGGGGGGGGGGGGGGAGGGGGGGGGGGGCAGGGGGGGGGGGGGGGGGTGGGGGGAGGGGGGGGGGGGGGGGGGAAGGGGGGGGGGGGGGGGTGGGGTGGGGGGGGGGTGGGGGGTGGGGGGGGGGGGGGGGGGGGGGGAGGATTGAGGGTTGGAAGTGGCGGGGGGGTCACAGTGCGGGTGGGACGGGGGGGCCCCGGCGGCGCGCGGGGCGGGGGGCCGCGGGGGCGGGGCGTGGGGGGCGGGGACCGGCGGGGCGGGCTGTTTTGCGCGGCGGCGTGCCGCGGCGGGGGGGGGCCGCGCGGCCGGGGAGGGTGCGGGGGGGACTGGACTCCCAGCGCGTGAAAAATGGATGGGGGGGCCGTAAGAAGAACGGTACGGACGTACGAGCGGAGAGAAAAGAAAGGAGAAAAGAGAAAGAAAGGAAAAACAAAAAAAAAAACAAAAAAGAAGGAAGAGAAAGGGGTGAAGGGGGGAAGGGGGGAGGGGGGTAGGAGAAGGGGAGAGGGAGGGGGGAAAAGAGGGGGGATGGGAGGGGGGGAGGAGGGCTGGGAGGTGGGGGGGGGGGGGGGGGAGGGTAGGAAAGCGTAGTGCACACGGTGGGGTTGTAGTGGGTTGGGACAGACGTGTACGCAGGGCGGACTTATGGGTGTAGGGTACACGGGGAGGGGGCCGTGTACGGGAGCATGATGTGACAGGGGATGATTATATAGTTGGGTAGTGGGGGGTGGGCACAACGTAGGCGGGCATGTAGGACATTTGTGAGAAAGTAACGGTGGGATGGGCAACCCCTTAATTCCATTGGTCGTCTGTCATGTTGGTCGTTGACACAGACCAAACAAACAAAATCTAATTGAGTTATCTTCAACTTTTGTTCCGTTGTGTCTTCGTATCAAAACTGAGTACAGCGTGCTCTCCTCTCTCTCCTCCCCCACTCTCGTCCGCGTCCTCTGTCCTCATCACCCCTCCCCCTTCCTCCGCATCTCTCTCCTCCCCCTCCCTTCTCTCCTCTCTCACTCTCTCTCCTCCTCACAGTCTGGAACCTCTCTTCTTTTCCCGTTCTCACCATCTCAGATCCTCAACCCCAAACCGATCCTCCCCTCTCCTCCCCCCCCCCTTCCCCCTTCCCCCTCCCCCTCCCAAACCACTCCCTCCTCCACTTTCCCCCCCCCCCGCCCCCCAAAACTGCCTCGACAGTACGACCATCCCCGCCCCCCCCCCCTCGACGATTTCTACCCCACGCCCGCTTCCTCTCACAACCGGTTGGCCAGATAGACCTCCTCCCACAGCCTCCCCTCCCCCTTCTCCCTCAACCAGTCTCCCTCCTCCCACCCCCACCTTTCCCCTCTCCCCCCCCCCCCCCCCCCCCACATAACGAACCGAAAATCCTTCCCCTCCCCCCCCCCTCCCCCCCCCCTCTCACGCACGGCTCCTCTTTGACCACCGATTCTAATTACAATCTAGCAATATCCTTTCCCCTTCAACCTTACTTTTTGCGAAGAATCGAAACCAGGAATATCCAGCACAATTTTTCATTTCCAACATATCTCCAGTGTTCGTTTGTTCAGACTGCCACATCATCCAGCACTTCAAAACAGCACAGGATATAGACATTTCACAGTCCACGGAAAAAAAAATTGACAACCGACAGGCGAATCACTGCCACCCCACCCTGCTTTGCACCTCCGCTTCTTGCTGAAGTTTCACGACTTTGTAAAATGGCCAATTCTGGCCCTCCACAAGGTCTAGGTCGTTCATTTTATAACGTGACTGAACCGATCTACTCACCTCCCTATACCTGAATATCGAGTAAACATTTTACTACCTTTGGCCTCAATATTTTACAAAACTTCTGCTTTTGGCTGCTACGTGGTGTTTTCCAGTTCCGCCATCTTGTGCACTTCGCCCCAGATCAGAGAGAGAGCAGCAGAGCGTAGAGGTTTGGCGAGAGACAGAGGAGCGAGCAGAGAGAGAGAGAGAGAGATAAGTGAAACAGAGACAGATACAGAGAGAGAAGACATGCGAACATGTACGGGTACAAATATATTCTATCTTTCCGAGTGGTGCTGCTGTTCTTTTCAAGGACGACAGACTTAAATGGTTTAGGCCCGTCAAAAGTGAAGTGACAACAATGGGTCACTGACTTGAAAGAAAATTGATTTTTCGATGCTGGGGGTTGTTACAGGACACTTATGCGGGGTGTAGGCTTGTGTTGTACGCGGAAAAGAGGAAATGCGTACCAAGGGATTATTGATTCTACCACTGAATTAAACCACTGAACAAACACGATAAAGATCCACCAGAATAAGTTGTGATGTTTTTGCGAACGCTTGCGGAAGCCAGTCTGCACTCTCTTCACTTAATCCTTCAATCTATGGCTTCCACTGGCTAAAAAAATCTATCAAATTATCATTTGCAGAGCGGAAACAGGTAGGTGGCCACACCTGCAAAGATCCACCCCCAAACCAGCCCAATTCTACAGACACACCCTCCCTCTTCCCCGTTCCCAGCTCCAACTGAATCTATACAATCTTGATGTTCTCTGTAACCGATGTTGAATGCTTTTTTGGAATCCATGGGCGTGACTGGCAATTATTGTTAATGCACTAACGATTTACGTTCCCACGTACCCTCCAGAGAGGACCACAGGTCGCACGTTCAAACCTACGAAAAGGATCACAATACTGAGCACACACACTTACACTTAAGATCTCACATTCAACGTATTTGCCGATTGGAACAGCGAAAACTAGATTTGCTGAGTAAAACGTTTGAAAGCTGGATAGGATTAAAAGTTAATCACAACATGGCAAGTGGCCCAGAAAAAACAAATCCGTTACAAACAAACATCAAACGCAAAAGTACCGTTGAATCGCTGAAACTAAAAATGGGAAATCATTTGCTAAAAAACAAACAACAAAATAAATAAATAAATAAAACAAACACAAACAAAAAAAAGAAACACACACACACACACACACACACACACACACACACACACCACACACACACACACACACACACACACACACCAGAAAGAGACGCCACACCATTTCAGTTGCAAACTTTCTTAAATAGTGAATAATTACGAGTGCATTCAAACGTCTGGTTTTGTGTCCATTGATGTGTACACTCGAAGAAATGCACGCCCCTCCAAATTTTGTTGTTCTCACTCTCTCCCCTCTCCTCCTCTCCGCCTCTCTCTCTCCTCTCTCTCTCTCTCTCTCTCTCTCTCTCCTCTCTCTCTCTCCTCTTCAAATATAGATATAGATACATTTTCTTTAACTGATCCCCATTTTCATTTTGCAAGTGTAAGATGAAAAGAAGAAAAGAAACACCCCCCAAGGTGCTGGGGAGGACTCAGAGAAGCACTGTCTTCACTGCCTTTAGAGCAGTCCTGTACCACCCTTGGGGGCCTGCTCTGTGTTGACGATGGGTACAGGCACGCGCAGGACACACTCCATTTAGATATCAAGGGACATAACTGCTCCTTGAACAGAGGTAAATCAGACTACAGGATGCAACTCATAACAGCCTTAAAGTAGCAGCCCCCATGGGTGTACCAGCTCGTATTTCATGACTGCAGAGCCCACCGGCCAAAAGGCACCACCCTCCCATCGCTGTCGAGACCCCCACCAGACACCCACAGACCCACCTTTTACCCCTGCCCAAGGACAGATGAAGACAGTGCCACTCCAGACACAGCCAAGCTTTTCCGCCATACGGTCTTATATGCCCTCAAGAGAGAATGCAAAGTTGTAGTCTTTCCCACTGTCAACAGGACTTTCATTGCCGAGCGCACCCCACATTTTTTTCATTTTGCCGGTGTAGATGATTTTTTTCCTTTTTCTGGCGTTTTTTTCCCCTGTCTGTTCTTCCCCCCACCCCCCTTTTTTTTTTTTTTTGCATTTTCTGTTTTTTTCTTCTTTTCTTTTCTTTCTGTGATTAGCGATTGTATTTTTCCCCAGAGTTCGCAAAACTGTTGTTATTTTTTTTCCCCCGTTAAGTTCTTCTAAAACGGGGCGTAACTCAGGAAGTTTTTTTTTGCATTATGTCCGCAAAACGTTGTTTTTTTTCTCCCTGATTAGCGATTGTATTTTTTCCCCAAGTTCGAAAAAAGATGGCGTAACAGGAACTATGAGCAAAAACGTTGTTATTATTTTCCCCATGATAAGTAAGTCTAACGGGGGCTATCACGGAATACAGGGACAGTCAGAGGTCTTTACGGGCCCTCTGTCCGCAGTCATGCGCCACGTGACTGAGACGTCGTGACAGATCTGGCCAGTGTCTACCAAAGACCCCTCAGTCTGTCCTTGGGAACTTCCATCCAGGACGTCTGTGGGACAGGGAGTCCTGTGGAGACAACACATTTGTACCAGCAATGGTGGTGGTGGCGTTTGACGACTGCTAGGAGAGGCCACTGGCAGCCAGCCGGCATGTGTACACTTGCTATCTGGCATAGAGTGAGAGTCGTCTATCTTTATTCTTTGGTAAGAGAACTGGGAAATCTGTCCGAAACGTTTGTTTTTGAAACACGGGTTTGAAAGGGACATAAAACAAAGTCGTCATCATTGTCGTCTTCGACGTCGTCGTCGTCGTCGTGTTCGTCGTCGTCGTCGTCGTCGTCATCATCATCATCATCATCATCATCATCATCATCATCATCACACCACCACCACCACCACCACCACCACCACGTCCTCACCACCACCACTACCACCATCATCATCATCATGACCTTCATCATCAACATCATCACTTACTGCATACCACCGAGAAGATTCGCCGGCAGGACAATGTCTCCTGTCTTTGGTTGTCTGACAACGACACTTTACTGACTGCTCCTCGTCTGCCGATGCTGAAGCTGCTACCTGACGTAGCCAGGTATGATTGTGCATGGCGGCCCGGAATGAGTCGCCACCGAAGAGACACGGCAGATGCAACAACAACAACAACACACAACAACAACAACGTGTTGTGACAATATTTCCTGCCAACAGCCGGCGTAGTAGGGAGTATGTGTCGCGACACGTAGGAGTAGTGAGTACTACCTGTGCATACATCACTCTGAGTCATGGCAGCGACAGACTCCAACAACTCGATCAAATAATTGTTTGCCAAGTGGAAACATGGGCAGAATCTACAAACGTAAAAATCCACTCGCAAACCACCCCCAAACGTCACCCCTACCCCCCCCCCCCCCCCCTCGCCCATCCCCACCATCCCAACTCCACCCAAGTCAACAGGAACTCGATTTCTCTTCACACCAATGTTGAATGTTTCTCAGCCTGCGGGTGCGGTTCACAAACGATGGATGGAGCACTAACGAGTCACGTTCCCACGTACTCGCCTCAGGGGATCAGAGGGCCGCTTGTTTCAAAACCTACGAAAACGACCACAATGCTGAACACACACACTTCAGATTAGGACAGAAGGGAGAGCCTCCACCCTTTTTTTTGTGTTTACTCACTGGAGCGGCAAATCAAGATTTACATGATCACACATTTGAGTTGGGGAAAACATTCAATTTTAAAATTTGATCGCTGGTCCCAGTTAACAAAATCGAACACAAACATAACTTTGAAGTAACTGAAATGACAATATCATTTGCTAGATTATAAATAAATGGGAAAATGAACATTATTTCGGTCGCAAACATTCTTAAATAATGATTTCTGAAAAATATGAAAGTATTAAAGCATCAGGTATTCAGTTCATTGTGTTTACCTTAGAAGAAAGTCCAAAAACTGATTTTTCCCCTAACTATACCAACATTTCGTCAATGTTAAGGTTTTGTTTTGTTTTATTTCCAAGCGATTTATTTTCAGTAATATGTTCGTGAACATGGCCAAGTAGAGCACTGGCAATCTGTGCGCAAATGCTGAAACATCTGTCCAACGCCAACAGATCGTATGATGCAGGGATCTTTGTCCCCCTCGTGCGTTCAATGGCGGAGACGTTATAACCGATCCTATTAGTTAGAGTCCACTCAGGTCCCCTCACTCTGTCCTAAGGACTTCCGCCCAGCTGGGGGTCTCGGACAGCAAGTCACAGCAAAGTTGTTTGCCCGATCTAGACCAGGCCGTGAAGTGTAATGGCCGCCATAAGAGGCTGTCTGCCAACACACGTCTTCACGTACCGTCTACCACAACGCAGTCGGAGTCGTTTGCCGTACAAAATGCCTGAACTGCATGAAGCCTTTATGTGCGCAAAAAGTGACACCAAGTGTGACCATCATCATTATCATTATTAATATCATCATCGTCGTCATCATCATCATCATCATCATCATCATCATCATCATCATCGTTATTGTTATCATCGTTATCGTTGTTGTCGTCATTATCAGTCATCATCATCCTCCTCCTCCTCCTCATCGTCGTCGTCATCGTCGTCGTCGTCGTTATCGTCGTCATCAGGATCATCATCATCATCATCATCATCATCATCATCATCATCCCTCCATCATCATTACATCATCATATTCACTATGATCATCATCTTCATCATCATCTTTTTTCTCCCCCTTCTCCTCCTCCTCATTATTAACAACAACTGCAACAGCAGCAGCAGTAGCAGCATCAGCACCCATAAGATGATGTTGCAGTCGATAAGTTTTCCGTTTTGAACATGCACTTGACCCGCAGCTCCTTATCGGGACAAACCACTGTCTGCAGAGACGAGATTGTAGGAGGTGGGGGAGGGGGTGGGGGGTGGGGATGGGAATGAGAGGGAGGCGGGGTTGGGGCTGGGAGGTACACCTACCAAGATTGCTAGCTTGGCTCAGAGCAGATCACCGAATCCGTAGCCAGACGTTCTATCAGGTTTGTATTCATATATTGCAGGAACGCGTGAAGGAACGAAAAAATGCCATAAAAACGCCATTGGAGTCCACAAATGTCTGTCAAAATGTTATAAGTACATGGAAACTATATTCATTTCGTAACGAACTTACCAGAAGCTTTCAAATAGGATCGGTCATGAGAAGCTTGTAAAACTCTGGGTACAATGTGAACTCAGCATACATCCCGCCAGTGCTTACGACCTGCAGAGGGAATGGAGCAGATACATGGACACACCAAAAACAAAACTGCATAAAACTCATAGCATGATAGTGGAGCCGCATTTGGAATTCCGGATGTACAGACTATTCAGAATCTTCGTCTCAGGTTAGAACAAGACTCAAAAAGTTACGTAAGCAGGATCCAAGTAAAATATTCTTAGCAAAGGTCGCCTACGAATCCAAATTTCAAAACATGTCCAGGATTGCGTGAAAATCAAAAGTAGTGCGCACTAAAGAAGGTCTTGTATTCAAATGGTTAATTTGCCCACAGGGCTGACAATCGTGAATTCTAATCACACGTGGGGTCGATTGTTTTCGGCTAGAGAACTTTCTGTGTCCAGCCAGCACTAAATGGATATTTGATTCACAACAGAGAGGGTTAAAGGCGGGGGAAGGAGATGAATGAGCTTCCATTATGTCGTGCCCTACAGAAAGTAAATCTTTGACAGGCGTCGTTCTTATGGCCAACGGGAAATTTAAACTTTGATTTTATCATATCAGTCATGTTAGAAGTTTATGAACCAAAGTCTGTCTCACAATATGTCATTACCGCATCGTGTCTGCACAGTTTATACACCGAGGTCTATCTCACAATATGTCATTACGTCTTGTGTCTGCACAGTTTATGAACCAAGGTCTGTCTCACAATATGTCATTAACGTATCGTGTCTGCACAGTTTATACACCAAGGTCTGTCTGACAATATGTCATTGCCGTATTGTGTCTGCACAAAGTTTGAAAGCTCTGGAGACAAACGAAGTCTAGAATGTAAAACTGAGTTCGAGTCTGAGACTTTAAGTCCGTGAGAATTGTATTTCTAAAATAACTTGCTTGCCGAGTCTGAACTACTCCCTTTTAAGTGTGTGTGTGTGTGTGTGTGTGTGTGTGTGTGTGTGTTCTTCATTTTAACGTCTTTTCACCAGTGGTGATATTAGGCGGAGGTAAAAAGAAAAGAAAAGAAAAGAAAAATGGAGAGAGGGATGGGGGCGGGGGTGGGGAGCTGGGGAGTTGAGGAGTGATATGTGGATGAGGGTGTATATGGACGAGTGGACTTAGTGTTTGCGGCTGTTCAGTTAGTATATAACTGAACGAAATGTGTGTGTGTGTGTGTGTGTGTGTGTGTGTGTGTGTGTGTGTGTGTACAACCTTGAGTTTAGCTGACAATAAATTGGTTTCAGTCAGTGTGTGTGTGTGTGTGTGTGTGTGTGTGTGTGTGTGTGTGTGTGTGTGTGTGCGTAAGTGAGTGTGTGAGTGCGGGCATGTGTGTGTGTGTGTGTGTGTGTGTGTGTGTGTGTGTGTGTGTGTGTGTGTGTGAATGAGTGCGTGCGCGCGCAGGTGTGTGTGTGTGTGTGTGTGTGGTGAGAGAGAGAGAGAGAGAGAGAGAGAGAGAGAGAGAGAGAGAGAGAGCACGCGCGCGCGAAAAAGGGAAGGAGAAGAGCAGAGGGAAGAAGTAAGTCATGACAAGCTGGAAACGAAAAATGGGACTATTCACCGTCCGACGAGAACGTGCATTTTCCTCCTAGGAAATATCAAAAGTAGACTGGCATCGAATTGGCTACTCTCTCTCTCTCTCTCTCCGCTCTCTCTCGTCAGCTCCCGAGAATATGTCTGCTCTCTCTCTCTCTCTCTCTCTCTCTCTCTCTCTCTCTCTCTCTCTCTCTCTGTGTACGTAATGAGTGCATGGGTGCGGATTGTGTCACTCTCCCCCTAACCCCCCACCCCCCCCACCCCCGCTCCGCCGCCGCCGTGTGTCTACGAGAGACCAGAGTCGTGGGGTGAGAATGACACGGGGACAAACCGTAGCTCTTGCGTGTCCGCCATGTGTCAACGGACCGTCCCCCTCATGGTCTGTATTCTCTGCACTTCACAGCTCGTTAGCCTTACCCCCAGCTGCGAGTGCTGCCAATGTACACTATACAACTCTGCCCGATAGTACTTTCTTAATTGGCAGAACGTTTTTTTTTTTTTTTTCACCACTGCTTTCTTTCTTTTCCTTTTTTTTCCGTTCCGAAGAGGGTGTGGGAGTGATGGCTTATGTGGTCCTATATTTAGTTTTATGTTTATTTCCATCTGCACCCCCCGCAGGGTAGTAAAACTGTATCAATGTGACTAACTTTCAGAAAAAAAATCATCTTCAAACTTTGTGTCGTCATCTTTCGACATAATATCATTTAGCATGTCTTTAATCTGCATGCAAATAAAATCGTGTAAGAAACCAAAACTTGAAAAGCCAAACAAACAAACAAAAAAGAATTAAAACTTGCTGAAAATGTTAATCCTATATTTACAGCAATTAAGCTCAATAACAACTTTCACAGTGAAATCGCTGGAAAACTCTTAAGAATGTTTATAATTCTGCCAGTTTGACAAGAATAATTTTTGTATTTGCTTATAAAATTCCAGCGCGTAATGTTATCACAGATACACAGCCTTGCTCACGCACTCATGCACGAGCAAAACACACATACGTACGGAAGACAAAAACTGTGTGATTACATAGACTTGCCTGTTTACACACATGTGAATACAAAGGGGGAAAATGAAATTGAAATTAAGGTTAACATGTGCGCGCGCGCGCGCGCGTGTGTGTGTGTGTGTGTGTGTGTGTGTGTGTGCGCGTGCGCGCGCGCTCGCGCGCACGCGCGCGCGCGCTCGTTGGTGTTCGTCATAACCATCTAGGCGCAAAACAATGACATGACCTAAAAGGCAGGGTGAAACAGGATTTGGATGGCCACCAATCGCACAACAATCAACATAATTCACCGACTCGTGTTGTCACACACACACACACACACACACACACACACACACGCACGCACGCACGCACACACGCACGCACACACAAAACTTACACACACACACACATACACACACACGCAAGCACGCACGCACGCACGTACGATCATACACACACACACACA
>JADBJO010006610.1:101339-130184 GCA_016801955.1 Conus betulinus
GCTTCTGCATACATATTATTTGCACTAGATATGCAAACCTATACATTTTTAGAAACTAGAGATGTTGTAGAATCTAGTGAAATAACTGAAAATACTGTAGGTTGTACCTACTTTGGAGACTGACCTCAAAATATAAGCAGGCAAAATTTCTGAAAAAGTTATTTGAAAAAGTAAGTCAAATGTTAGAGAGAGACACAGTTTTTCTTCTGTACTACCTAAACACTTCAGACTTGAGATAAAATGAAGACAAATATGTGCTGGAAACATGGGAAAGATGATAATTCTCTTGACTTGAGCTATGTATAATGATTTGTGCCTCAAATGATGTACCTATAATTCAGCATCCGGACACAATCGAATTTCACTATATAAGGAAATGGGGTTTGTGCAGGCTTGTCTTGAAGCTAGATAGGTAAAAACTATATGTTTTTTGTAAACTAGAGATAATGAGGAATCTGAAAAAAAAATAATTACAAGACAGTACCCTGATGGCAGCTGAAGATATTCTTCACAGTGTAATCCAGAACATTGGTGAAAAGGTAATCCAAAACGTCAGCCACATTGTTTGAAACACCACAGTTTTCCTGCTTGAATCTCAAAACACTTGAAACTTGGGAGAAAACAAGAAGAATATGTCCTTGGAAGACACAGAACAAAGTTAGGGCCTTGGTCTTCTGTGGAAGGTTGAAAAAGCACTTGGAGCAGAGTCCCACGTCACATCCAGAACATTCCCAGCCAGAGCGCACATGAGTAGGATGGCCAGCAGTACAGTTCCTCTTTCTTCAACTCCTTCACTCTCAGCATCTCTCTCTCTCTGCAGTAGTGCTTCCAGATTCTGGATCACACAAGAAAACATATATCCTAAGTCTTCTGTTCATTTCATTGTTTCATAATGGTGCAAGAGATGTTACAGAGAGCTTGACTCAGTTTCCACTAATTAGTCTGATTTTCAGAAAGAAAAAAAAATGACAGCATTACTTATTCATTCTATGAAAATTGAAGTCATGCATAAAATCATAAATAAGAATAAAATCTGAATCACTAGCATATAAGGAGGGGGCAGGGCTATAGCTTTCATTGAAGGCACGCCCACTCGTGACACACGCCACTGTTTCCAAACTAAAAAAATAAACAAACAAAAGTTATAAAATTGTTCTCTTCAAATCACCACTTTTACTGATCTCTAAAGTGCTTTCAAAACACCTACAATCACCCAGAAACGATCTTCTAGTTTGATCAGGCCAAAGCCTATCACTCCTGTAAGTAACCATGTACCCTGCCCCCCTTCCGTCCCCCCTTCCTTCATGTGGCGGACCAACAAATGTAAAATAACCAATGACGGCACGCAGCATGTGTTCCATCACTCGACAAACAAAATAATCAAAGTTCATCCACTCACCTGCTTCGCTTTCGTTACTACAGCCTTCGGCAACTGATTGTTCACTCGTGCCACTTCCACGCATCTCCTGCTCGACTCGGTCGCTGATTTACTCATTATTTCAATCAAAACCCGACGAAAAACTTCGAGATAACTGACTGACAAGGCTTGCCGGTGCACAATGGATACTAGCAAGTCACGTGAACTGAGTGGAAGTGAATTCCAAACCACACTACCAGAGTAAGATAAGCTTTGATTTAAACAGATCTATTCTAGGTGTGGGAATCTGGAATTTGGTTGAATCCCTCGGGTTTTTGTTAAATTTAGACTGAAGAGTTTGTGGTGCTAAAGCGGACGCAATTTTTTGCATTAGCAAACATTTGTTGACAGCAAACATTTCTTTTAGCGGAAGGGCCCTGCTTAGTATAATCCCCTTCACTAAGACTAGACGATTTTAATAGAACTGCTTTAAGTGCTCTTTTGTAGACACTCGTAAGAGGTTTCATGGCATTAGCACTAGCAGAATCAAATAGTGTTGAACAATAATTGATTGAAGAGAGAATATGTGCATGTAGGAATAATTTCCTGGCATGAAGGTTTAAGAAATGCTTAATCCTGCACAGCTGATATGTTTGTCTGGATATGATTTACATAAACTGCGAAGGTGATAAGACCAAGAGAGATTATTATCAACATATATACGCCTAGAACTCGATGGTTATCCACCACTTCAATTTCCTGATTATTGACAAAAACAGATGGAGGCTGCGTGGTTATGTTTTTGTCTTCTTTGCCTTGTTGTTATCAGCATTAGTTTTGTTTTGTTAGGATTCAGTGACATGTGATTTACATTGCACCAATTACTTAAGATATCAGCATTCTCTCTGTAATGAGGTGAAAACAGAGCTTCTAAGCTGGAGCTACTTGTGTAGGACAGTGGTATCATCACAAAAGAGTTCACATGAATCCTCAGTATAAAGAGGGAGATCATTTATATAAACTGAGAACAGCAACGGGCCTAACACAGAACCCTGGGGTACGCCATGTTGGATAGGTAGCTTCTCTGATAAATTGTTGTTGACACAAACGGTTTGTTGACGGTCTTCTAGGAATGATGTGATTAGATGGAAGGTATAGCAGAGTTTTGACAGATTACAACCGTGAGGTATGTGGGTTATGTTCCTGGATATAAGACATCTTGTATGGATGCTCCTCCTGCAACAAAGACTGGCCGCAGGGGACGTCAGTCATGGCTCCTGCCGATGCGAAATGCGAGAGGGGTCATTAGTAACGCCCCTTGCGGTACGCTTGCATAGCCTGTGTTTATGTCCCGGTTCATGTTGACACCCATTCACGTTCGTTCAGACTTTTACGTGATGTGAATCCTATCATTCGGTCGAAGTTTTCAAACCACATGAGTGTGTGTGTGTGTGTGTGTGTGTGTGTGTGTGTGTGTGTGTGTGTGTGTGTGTGTCTGTCTGTCTGTCTGTCTGTGTCTGTGCACGCGCACGTGCGTGTGCGACTTGTATCTGTGTCTATTTAACTATCTATTTACATACACGCGCACACACGCGCGCACACACACGCTCGCGCACACACTCTCGCGCACACACTCTTGCGCGCACACACGCACACACACACACACACGCACGCACGCGCGCGCGTGCACACGCACACACACACACACACACACACACACGCACACACACACACACACACACACACACACACACACACACACACACACACACACACACACACACACACAAATCACTTTTTTTTTTTAATCATGATTAAGTTTAAGAAAATTGTATTAACATTTGTGCTTGTTTCGAACACTGTTGCAGACTGACAACGATTCACCAAGTGATGATGAGAACTGAAGCAGATTCACCAGGTGATACTGAGAACTGAAGCAGATTCACCAGGTGATACTGAGAACTGAAACAGATTCACCAGGTGATACTGAGAACTGAAACAGATTCACCAGGTGATACTGAGAACTGAAGCAGATTCACCAGGTGATACTGAGAACTGAAACAGATTCACCAGGTGATACTGAGAACTGAAACAGATTCACCAGGTGATACTGAGAACTGAAACAGATTCACCAATCCAGAGAGAAAAGAGACCGGCTCCACAGACGCAGACGAATCAAATATCACGCCCACACGAAAAAGCTGTTGTCTCAGAGGTGCAGTGAGGCAGAACAAATTTCAAACAGCGGTATGGCCATGGGGGTGTCTTTCAAAGCTATCTGGACTGTAAACGACGAGAACTGCAAAGCTAAGACAAAGAGAGAAGCCAGGAGTGATGGGAAGTCTTGTCATTCTGTTGTTGTTGTTGCCATACTAGTTGTTCTTGCAATGCTACCTGTGCCAGTGGCGGCTAACAGTTTAAATACAACAAAGCAGATTCTTCCCAAAGAGTGTCTGTCTTTGTTTGAAGAGCACCACAATTCCTGTCCTGATAGGTCGGTCTCTATTTTTGTCCGTCTCTGGAATGACCTGAACAAACTATGTTGTGACAGTTACGCAGGGGCTATGCACTGTCAGATGAATGAAAAAGGCGGACAGACCTACAGCATGCTGGCATGCGTGCCAAAACAAACCGTTCCCGTGGGGAAGGTCGGAAAGTTGGTCAAGAACGGGACAGGATACCCGGAACTGGATCTGGATTTGGACTGCCCTGCTGGCACCTTTCGGGACTACACTACCGACTCCACTTTGGTTCTGTACCAGTACTGCAATGCGAAGACAAAGGGAGAACCTGAGGAGGAGAAATGGTGTGATGGGGGACCGTCAGCAGATGACCTGTTTGTGTGCAGAATCGGTTACTCTGCTGACAAGAAACATTTTCTTTTTAATTTTTCAGCGAGTGTGTGTAAATCCATGTCTTCCATCGTTGGATTCCCTTGTGTTAAAGCTTTAAAAAATCATTTTTGCTTCTTTCAACTTTCTTTCTTACATTTTACCTTTTGCTTCTTTCTTTATTGTTCATTTTACACACCGGGGCTACTTAAAACCTAATTGCATAGACGGATAGAGAAGTGTTCATAAACTTCGCGCATGTGATTTGCTTTTGGTTTCTTTTGGGGTTGCAGTGAAGTTATGAAACTAAAGTTTAAACACTACAGCTTTCTAACAGAGGAATATTTGTTAAATATTACGATTACAATGTGTGACTTTCATCTTGTAAAGTCTTAGTTAGGTCAGTTCTCTGCTTTTATTTTGGGGATTAAATAAGGCCAGTTTGTAACTTCAGTGACATCCTCTGTTGTGTTCATCTACATGGGATATTCCAACAGAATTCGGCTAGGTTTCAAGATGGTCTTTATATGGGCGGGTCTCTTGCTACACTTAATATTTGGGATTTTTTTTCAGAATTGTAGGGGTATAGTTCGCCTACTTACGATTGTTTTGTGTACGCATTGATTAGTTAAAGAATAGTATATAGTGAGTATGGGTGGCTAAGGTATGTTGTTAGAGCCTAAGATGCGGTCATTCTGTTGATCTCTCTCTGGAAGTGTTCCCCTGGTAACCCTCAAGGGAAATCGGTCTATTGCTGGAAATGAGTAGAAATGTGCGCAACATTTCTTAATCGTGACATCTCCCCTCTTTTGAAAAGAAATAATGTTTACAAAAACTGTCTTTCTCTTTTCAGTGTCTTTCTGGAATGTGTTTTTTTTTTAAACAGTCTAGTCTGTCTGGATTACGGACAACACGGCCACTCTTGGTGCAGTAGGGAGAGGACACGGTGTTGCTGGTCAAGTTAGGCAAGGACATTGTGTTGCTGGTAATGTTGTAGGGTAAAGACACGGTGTTGCTGTACTGGTGCTGACTCAGGCTTATGCTTTGGGTTGTTTGGACCGGATGGAATCGTGTTCGGATTCTGGGTCGTGCTACGTATGAATCGTCTGTTTTTTGCACGGTGTATGAACGAGGTTCAGGGCAAGTGTCACTGACAGTGGCTGATCTCCAGTCACCTCCTTTAGTCAGTTGGACATGGACATAATCGCCAGCCTTCACAGGTGGTAAAGTGTGTGCAGTTTTATCGTAATAGTGCTTCTGGGTAGATTGTAGTTTTTGGCACGTCTGGGCGATGAAGCTGTTAGGATCGGTGATCTTCGGTTTCAGATACTTGCTGGTGGTTGGAAGGATGGAACGAAGTTGTCGACCCATCAGCAACTGAGCTGGAGATGCTAGATTGCCCACAGGAGTGCTTCGATATTCTAGTATGCCGAGTAAAAAGGTTAAGTCCATCAGACTTGGCCTTATCAAGGATGTTTTTGATTGTCTGGATCGTTCTTTCAACAAGGCCGTTTTGACTGAGGATATCCTGGACTGGAAGTGATGTGATGAAAATCCCAGGATGAGGCAAATGTCTGAAATTCAGCTGCTGCGAATTGGGGACCATTGTCAGTCATGACCGTCTCGGGTATGCCGTATCTGACAAAGTGGACTGACAGTTTCCTGACGACAAAAGCAGAAGTCGTGCTTGGTAACTCATCAATCTCAAAGTATCGACTGTAGTAGTCAAACAGTTGCCATGTAGGTTTTGTTGTTCCAGGTAAGAGATCAACTCCTACTTTCTGCCAGGGGCGTGAAAGGGATTTCATGAGGTATGAGAGGTTCTTTTGGGTTTGATTTGGCTCTAGGGGTACTGACTGAGCACATGGCGATATGGTTTTGAATGTCTGTTGCCATCCCAGGCCAGAACGTGATGTTTCTTGCTCTCTCTTTAGTTTTTTTCAATACCGAGATGACACGTGTTTTACTTTTTTCACTAATTCTGTGCGAAGTGCGTTTGGGAAAACTATTCTCTCCTCTTTTAGAATAATTCCTTCGATTTCAGTGAGTTCATCTCTGAAATTCCAGAATTCTTGAATGTTGCTGTTGCGGTCTTGTCTTTCATTGGGCCAGCCATCTTGGACAGTTGACTGCAGCATTTGGAGCTTTTTGCATCTCCTGCATCTTGCTGTCGCTGACAGGCATATTTTTCAGGACACAGTGTTTTTGGTATTCTGGATCATCTGGTTTGTCTGTAGGTTCTGCTGGTAGATTCTTGCGTGGAAGAACGTCAGCCATTTGGAATTTGCTTTCCAGGAACATGGATGATATTCAAGTCATATTTCTGTAGTTGCATGTGCATGCGCTGAAGACGTGGTGGAGCTTTAGCCAAAGGCTTTTTGGCAATAGATTCCAGTGGTTTGTGATCTGATTCTACAGTGATTTTCTGTCCATAGATGAACTGATGGAAGCGTTTGCACCCAAACACAATTGCAAGAAGCTCTTTCTCTATTTGAGCGTAGTTTTTGTTCATTTGAGCTCAGAGATTTGGAAGCAAAAACCAATAGGTTTTCCTTCTTGGATTATTGCAGCACCAAGCCCAGACTTGCTAGCTTCGACTTGCAGAGATGTTGGTTTTGCTGGGTCGTAGTAGGCAAGAACTGGATGATGAATGATAGCTGCGTTTGCTTTGTCCAGTGCTTCTTGTTAGGATTTGTCCCAGATGAACTCGGTGTCATCCTTCAGTAGATCACGCATTGGTCTGGTGATCTCTGACAATTGTGGTGCAGATTTGACAAGATAGTTTTAGCATGCCAAGAATGGTTTGAAGCTCCTTTTATATCTGGTTGGTGGAGGCATGTCTTGGACTGCTTTTACTTTTGAGGGATTTGGTTTCAGTCCGTCAGCTTAAATGACGTGTCCAAAATACTCAACTTCTGTCTTCCCTATTTCTAGTTTCTCTGAATTCAGCTTCAGATTCTTTTCTTCAGCTCGAAGTAAGGCTGCTCTCAGGTTTTTCATTCTTCTTCAGCAGTTCTTCCACTGATGATGACATCATCAGTGAGTGGAGTGACACTGGGAATGCCTTCAAATGTCTCGTCCATTTTCCGTTGAAACTCATCTTGTGCACATATGATGCCAAATGGTAGACGTTTGAAACGATATCTGCCAAATGGGGTGTTGACCGTGGTCAGATAGGATGATTTTTCATTCAGTTTAGCTGCCAGTAACCAGACTGGGCATCCAGTTTTGATAAATATTTTGCACCTGTTAGTTTTGCAAGAGCATCTTCCAGTGTTGGTAATGGGTACTGTGATCTTTTTATAGCTTTATTCAGGTCTTTAGGATCCAAACAAATGCGAAGTTTTCCTTTTTTTTTCTACAATTACAAGTGAATTAACCCATTCTGTTGGTTTGGTGACTTTGGTTATCACTCCGGTTTTTTTCCCCATGTTGGAGAGCTGTTTTTTGAGTCTTGCTTTAAGTGCGTGTGGTACACGACAGGGTGAAAGAACAACTGGGACAGCATCTTCTTTGAGGGGTATGTTGATTTCACCTTCAAGTTCTCTTAATCCAGTGAAAACTGCGTTGTGCTCTTTGATGACTTTTTCTTTTGTTATTGATGTGGACTCCACAGACATGACAATCTTGATCAGTTGTAGTTGCGCTGATGCCTGTAGTCCTAGGACTGGTTGAGAATTTGTATTGGCATTGTAAAAAAAAATTCCTTGGTAGGTGTTATCATTGTAACTTGCTTGAGTTTTACACAGCCATCAATTTTCAGAGGTTGAACTGTGTAACTGATCAGTTTTTCTTTACAGGGTGTTATTGCTGGGCGACGTGATAGTTTCTCAAATACTGATGATGGGATAACATTCACTTGGGCTCCAGTGTCAATTTTGAATTTTATTGTATTTCCTGTCTCAAGTTTAATGTCAGCACTTACAGTATTGGGAATTTCTTTGCATTTGTTGATAGTGTTGACATAAAACTCAGGTTCTCTGTCATCCTCTTCAATGGAGTGTAACTCCCGGGCATTCTTATGTGATCTGTATTTGCTTTGGCAAACTTTGGCCCAGTGATTTTGTTTGTGGCAGTGACTGCATGTAGTACCAAACGCTGGACATTGTTTTGGCTTTATGTTTTCCGCTACAGTTTCTGTATGTGACAATGTTTCAAGGGGATCCAAAATTTTGACGCTGTTTGTAATGATTTTTTGTTTTCACAGCATATACTTGCTGTGGATTTGTTGTTGTTGCCATTAATTTCAGTCGTTCTTGTGTTGTTTCATATGCAATACCAATGTCTATTGCTGTTTCCATTGTGAGTTTATCTCCTTCTGTCAGGAGTTTTTCTCTTATTTCTTGTGATGCAACACCTACAACAATGCGATCACGAACCATTTCACTTTTTAGATCTGCTTGGCAGATATCCGTTTGTAACGGCTATAACGATAAACTAAAACATCCGGCATCATCCATGACGCATAATGAACATACCTGCTAATTTTCGCAAACATCGGCCGAGTACTTTCTCAGATATTCCATGAAGAAGGTAAACTGTTACATGCCGTTACAGCCGTTAGTAACGGCTGTAACGATAAACTCAAACATTGGGCATTATTCGTAACCCATAATGAACATACATGCTAATTTTCACAAAGATTGGCCAGGTACTTTCTGAGATATTCCATAAAAAAGAATAACCGTTACAGGCCGTTTCTCGCTAGGCTTATAATGTTGGTCCATCTTAGGTTGTAGTATTATTTATTTATTTTATTTATTTTGTCGTTGTTGTCGTGTATCATCAATCCCTTAATGTAGCTTGTTTTGTGTTTGCACCTTAATGTCGTTCAGCTCAGGTTAGGTTTACTCTCTCTCTCTCTCTCTCTCTCTCTCTCTCTCTCTAATTTCACTGTCTGTGCAATTCATCCTGCAGGTTCACGTGTGGCTGGTGCCTTTCTCTTGAGCTGGCTGTCTCGATCGGCCTCTCACCTGTCTTTTAACGTGCCGTACGTGCAGCATTCCCCTTAGCTTGAGGTATTCTCACTCTGTGACGTATGGTGGCACGTTTGCTGCCAACGGTTAGGAAGGTTTTCTCTTCACTTGTGCTGAAGATGTTCCTGGGAGCGCCCGCTCCAGTTCTGGTTCTCGACCATATCGCCGAAGGTACAGTCAGTACCTTCACTCCTGCAGTCGGCCTGTAGGGGAGGGATGTCAGCGTTTCCGCATCTGCTCGGCTGGTTCTCTCGACTGGACAGAGGGCAGAGAGTCGCTTGACCCGCCACTTTCTTGGGTCACCCACGGGTAGCTGGTAAGCATCAGTTGTGTTTCGTGGGGGGGTTTTTTTTTTTTTTTTTAGCCGGCGAATTTCTCTTTTGCGCTTTTTTTTTTTTTAAATTATAAAAGAAATATTGTTTGAGACCACTTTTCTCTGGTTAATTTGATCTTTAACATGGCCATTCAAAAGTAATATCCAAAATTCTCTCTCCTGTCAACTCATGTGTCGATGCGGTAGTCGGTGGGGATAGGGGGAGAAGCTGGTGATTTAGGGTTGGGACTTGCTTGCTCTCACGCGTCCGCCCCAGTCACAATCGCCAGTCTCATATCCTTCGCCCACCGTCTGCTTGTGTGTGCAAGGGGAACGAGTGTTTTGTGTTTGCGAGCGTGCGTACGCACGATTAGACGTTTGGATGCGTGGTTTGAGGATTGTGTGATTATTTTAAGTGTGTTACTATAAATGCGGGGATAATCGTGCCATTACATTATGAATATTTGTAAATGTGGTGGCAATTGTAAAGCAATGACTGCTGTTCTCTTCAGTTCAAATCTTAAGAAAGGAAAATGTGTTGTCGTCATTGAACGTGAGTGAAGTAGGGATGGAGATATAAACTGCATGTTATTCTTTTCTTCAACCTGTTAATTCGATGTCATTTCTTGCCTGCCTCGTGTGAAAGGTCCTTTAACGAACATTCCTCTTTTGTTTCGTTTACTGTTTTACGCTGAAGTCTGTGTTGAGCTGGTGCTACTAACGTATTCAGCAAACCGCACCGCCCCCCCCCCCCCCCCCCCCCCCCCGTCCCCCCCCCTCGTCCCCCCCCCCCCCCCCCCCCCCCCCCCCTTCATGCAGGTGGCTGTTAGGATTTGGCAGCATATTTTATACCATACTGACTGCGGGGTTCTAGTACCCCTTTCCTGTTCTTTCTTTTTTCTCCTCCTCCCGCTGGTTTCACCCGGGGCTGACGTCCTTGAGGCCGCAGTGTCTGAGCACGCGTTCTTCACCGGATGGTCCTACCCCTGTCGGGACCTTTGATGACTACCTCCTCGTCCGACGGGATGTGTTGTACACTGTGTTTTCAGACTTCATGCAGCCCATGTGACAGCTAAGCAAGTGTGGTTAACTCTTGTGTCGTGCTATTGGGGGAAGTAGTGTGGGTGTGTGCCGAGGGTGTCGGCACTGAAAGACTGTATTCAGAACAGACCCGGTTTGGACACCCGATTGGACACGATACTCCCAGTGAACTTTGGGGAGGTAAGGGTGGGGGACAACGGGAAGGAACAAACGAATGTGTGTGTTGAAATGCTTATTTGTGGCTATGTGTATGTTGTGTGTGTTGAAATGCTTATCTGTGACTATGTGTATGTTGGTGTGAATAAATGGTGTGTTGTATTGTAATCCTTCCTGTGTGATCTCTTGCAGAGCGTGTGAGGTCAGTCATTCCCTTCACTCCCTTTTAGACTGATCCTTTCAGGGCCGACCTCCAGGGTCCGGTCGTGACACCGTTACAGCCGTTAGTAACGGCTATAACGGTAAACTAAAACATCGGGTATTATTCGTGACCCAAATGAACATATCTACAAATTTTCAGAAAGATCGGCCACTTACTTTCTGAGATATTCCATAAATAAAAAAAAACCGTTACAGGCCGTTACAGCCATTAGTAACGGCTATAACATGGTAAACTAAAACATCGGCATCATCCGTAAACCATAATGAACATACCTGCTAATTTTCACAAAGATCGGCCGAGTACTTTTGGAGATATTCCATAAAGAAGGAAAACCTTTCAGGCCGTTACAGCCGTTAGTGACAGACATAACGGTAAACTAAAACACCGGCATTATTCGTGACCCATAATGAAGATGGCTACAAATTTTCAGAATCTGAGCGTTTTTAAAGAGAATTTTTTTGTTTGCAATCTATTGGAAGATCGGCTAGTTTTAATTATTTCCATTTTACTCGCAATTTTTGGATTTGATTCAAACTTGCTTTCTTCTTTAGATTCTCGCACTTAGATCTTTTATAGACTGTGCATACGTGGTGTGTGTGTGTGTATGTGTGTGTGTGTGTGTGTGTGTGTGTGTGTGTGTGTGTGTGCGTGCATGCGTGCGTGCGTGCGTGCGTGCGTGCGTGTGTGTGTAACTATGTGAGTGTGTCTGTGTATATGTGTGTATGCGCGCACGCGTGCGTGCGTGTGTGTGTGTGTGTGTGTGTGTGTGTGTGTGTGTGTGTGTGTGTGTGTGTGTGTGTGTGTGTGTAGTGCGTGTGTGTGTGTGTGTGTGAGAGAGAGAGAGAGAGAGAGAGAGAGAGAGAGAGAAATCTGACGCAATGGAACTGATGTCATTGTCAGCTAGTCTTTTAATTACAATGTCCTGCCGAAGTAACATGTCAGAATCACTGCGAGTAGGCTGCTACCATACACTCAATATGGAGAGTAGGAGCTGACGCCCAGAAAGCAACCGTAGTGCTTGCAGGGTACTCTGTGAGCAGGAATGTCTTTACAGTGTCACTGCAGACACTATTCCAGCTCACACCGGTCACATTACCCTCGAGCTACAAATATTACCCATTCAAGCTGAACAAATATTACCCATTCAAGCTGAAAACCTCACAAGAAAATTACTGTGGGAAACGGACTGACACATAATTGTGCGCGCGCACGCGCGCTTACACACACACACACACACACACACACGCACACACACACGCACACACACACACGCACACACACGCACACACACACACACACACACACACACACACACACACACACACACACACACACACACACACACACACACACACCACTATTTTAACAAAAGTACGTCCGAAACCACATCTGAATCAAAAGACAACAATAGTTTAAACAAATGCGCACTTCATCACCTCAATCTCGGAAGCCTCTTTCTAATCATTGAGTTATTGAATAGAAAATACCTTTTTTTTTTTTTTTTCATTTTCTTTCATATGCTGGTTTTAGAAATCAACGGGGAAACGACTCTGAGCCCGTAAACATCTCTCCCTCCTCCTCCTCCTCCCCCTCTCTGTCTGTCCGTCTGTCTGTCTATCTGTCTGTCTGTCTGTCTGTCTGTCTGTCTGTCTGTCTCTCTCTCTCTCTCTCTCTCTCTCTCTCTCACACACACACACACACACACACACACACACACACACTAACTAACACACACACACACACACACACACACACACACACACACACACACACACACACACACACACACACACACACACTTGTCCATTCATGCCTGCACTCACCTATCTTTAAAACCAGAATAATTACAACGTGACACGTGACAAACTTCTCACCCCGAAAACTGCACACAGGAACCTAAAAACAAAATAGACATAGGGGCCTATGCTATTCGAAATCAGGTTACAGAAGTTGAGTAATGAAAGCGGAGAGTGTAGCCGTTGTTATGACATTAAGATAATGGGGAGCGAGTTCCACAGATACGCTCCTGAGAGAGAAACGTGACAAACGAGTCACAAGACAAACCACAACGCGTTTCGACCTCTTCGGTCTTCTTCAGGTGCAACAAACATGAAACAAATAACGAAAATGCACTTAGAAAGAAGGCGTTGAATGAAAACGAGGCTGTTGGAAGGGAAATAATGTGCGAGTCAAAGTCGTAATGATGATAATAATATTACTGATAGGATACTAATAATGGTCAAAATATTATATATATATATATATAAAAAATAAAAAAAAAAAAAGACAAGATTACTACTACAGTCTTGGTGTCAATAAGTAGGTATGGGAGAAAGGAGAGTGGGTTAGAGGATTCTTAAACAGCAGGGTTGCCGTGGCAACAGTCTCGGAGGCTAAGGCGATGGTGATGTCAATGCTACAGGTGGTAGTATCAATACTAGCAATATTATTACTGAATGGTACTACTAACAACGATAGTGATAATAAATAATAATAATAATAAAAAATGCATTTTAAAAAATGTAATGATGTCGATGAAGAGAACAGTAAAGGTAATGATATGATGATAGTGATAAAGTAATAAAGGTTTTAAGTAATATACCCTCTTACCATCAACACCTTAAAGCGGTGGTAAGTGCAGTAACACTAGCGGAAATAAAGGCGCCAGGAAAGGAGAGGGAACGACCAGCGATAAAGGTGCTAGCATTCTATTTATTGTGTGTGTGTGTGTGTGTGTGTGTGTGTGTGTGTGTGTGTGTGTGTGTGTGTGTGTTCCATTAGTAATGTCAGCCTTGTTCATTGGTTACCCCCCGCCTCCACCCCCAGCAACCGCCATACCTACCAACACCCCTACACACATTACTAGGGCAGGGGGAGGGGAGTGGGGAGTAAGTCGATTGACTAGCAAATGGTGAGACTCGGAGAGTGTAGGAAAAGGGAAAAGATGATAGCTGCAACCTATGTCTGAGGTAAACAGTGGGAGGTGGGTAGTATGGGTGTGTGTAGGTGGAGGATATTTCAGACTGGAGCTGCAGAGGTAGAATGGTACATACTACTTTTGGACGTTGATGCCATGAGGATGGACAGTGCCCAGTTTGGCAATGAGATAAGATTCCTGCATAAGGCGTTCCAAGTTGTCACTCTTCGATTGCCAAAGTGCCAAGACTTTGACATGGTTGATGTTGTGTTGGGCATGGTTGAAGTGTAGGGCGACTGGTTTGGCCGGTGGTGGCGGATGTCGGCCAGGTGTTCAGAGATGCGCGTCTCAAGTGTGCGAGATGTCTCACCTACATAGATCTTACCACACAGCTGGCAGTGGATGGCATACACAATGTTGGGCTCTGGCAGGAGAAAGTGCGTTTAATAGAGAAAGAGCCCGTGGGGCCATGTAAGATGTGTCTGGTTTGGTGAGAGAGAGCAGATTTTGCAGTTGGGTTTTGAGCAGGGAAAGTACCTGGTGGCTTAGGTGTGGATATTTTGTTCAGCTTAGAGCGCACCAGTAGGTCGTTGAGGTTTTTGTCACGTTTGAAAATGATCATTGGTTTGGTCTCAAAGGCAGGTTTATGATTTTCTACTATGTGCCAGTTAGACTTCAGGATCCTGCAGATGGGCAGATTGTGAGGATGGAAGAGAAGGCAGGCAGTAGGTCTGTCTGTCTCTTTGGGAGGTTTAGTTTCCAGAGTAGATGTTCTGGATTTAGCTGCAGTGCGACTGAGAGCATCATTGATGACGGCACTAGGGTAGCCACGGTTGGTGAAAAAATCAGACATTTTGGTTGCTTGTATAGTGAAATCTTCTTCGCTAGAGCAGAGTCTGCGTAGGCGAAGGAATTCAGAATATGGAATGCTGTTTTTTTAGTGGACTGGTGGTGGGAAGATGTGTAGTCCAGGTATGAGTGCGCATCAGTAGGTTTGTAGAAGACTGAGGTTTGAAGCAGTCCATCTTTGAGGGAGATAGTGATGTCCAGGAAGTTAACTGACTGTGAAATGGTGTAGGTCAGCTGGATGGATGGATGGAAGGTCTGAGCAAAGTTGAGGAAATTCTGGAGGTCATGTTCTGGCATGGATGTGGCTCCCAATCCATCATCTATGTATCTTTTGTAGAGCTCAGGTGTTGGGCATGTGTAAGTTGGGCATAGTAGGCGGTGTTCTAGGTGTCCCATGAAGAGGCAGGCATAGGATGGTCCCATTTTGGTTCCATAGCAACACACCATTGATTTGTGAGAATGTATGGTGTGTTAAATTCAAAAGTATTGAGGGTGAGGACTAATTCTGCAAGTCTGACCAGTGTAGCTGTGGGAGGGTGTTGTTGTTTTTTGGGGCCGTTTGTTAAGGAAGAATGCGAGGGCCTTCAGTCCATCAGCATGAGGGATGGAAGTTTATTATTATAAAAAAAAAGTATATTCTAAATTTATTTCTGTATCGTGCTTTTATTACTTAACTTTCACTATCGTTGTTAGTAGTACCATCAGTAATAATATTGCTAGTATTGATACTACCACCTGTAGCATTGACATCACCATCGCCTTAGCCTCCGAGACTGTTGCCACGGCAACCCTGCTGTTTAAGAATCCTCTACCCACTCTCCTTTCTCCCATACCTACTTATTGACACCAAGACTGGTAGTAATCTTGTCTTTTTTTTTTTTTTTTTTTTTTAATATATATATATATATATGATATTTTGACCATTATTAGTATTCCTATCAGTAATATTATTATCATCATTACGACTTTGACTCGCACATTATTTCCCTTCCAACAGCCTCGTTTTCATCCAACGCCTTCTTTCTTGCGCTGAACACAGAAGCGATCAAAGCTAAGTGCATTTTCGTTATTTGTTTCATGTTTGTTGCACCTGAAGAAGACCTAAGAGGTCGAAACGCGTTGTGGTTTGTCTTGTGACTCGTTTGTCCACGTTTCTCTGGGCGTGCATGCATGCATGCGCGCGCGCGCGCGCGCGCGCACGCACACACACACACACACACACACACACACACACACACACACACACACACACACACTTGTTTAGGTGATGGTCACTTCTTCTGCAGCTGCCGCTCACATACACGCGCGCGCGCGCGCGCACGCACGCACGCACGCACACACACACACACACACACACACATACACACACACATGGCCACTTGCTTCTTCAGTTGCAGTCTCACACACACACACACACACACACACACACACACACACACACACACACACACACACACATGGCCACTTGCTTCTGCAGTTGCAGTCTCACACACACACACACACACACACACACACACACACACACACACACACACACACACACACACACACACACATTATACTGATAGGTTTACTGTCAACAGAAATGTATACAGTCTTCTCTACTGTGTTATTCTTTAAGCTTAACAAAGCTACTTCTTAACTCGTCCACATGCCATCTTTTATTCACATGGAAATAGAAAAAGACGGACGACGATATGGATGAAACTAAGGAATACTCGTGGATGAAAATCTCACGCTGCAGGCGACCAGATTTAATAATAATAATAATAATAATAATAACGAATACTTATATAGCGCCTATTCTCGGCTAGAGACCAAGCTCTAAGCGCTTTACAATCAACACTCGTTTACACAACAGGCTGCCTACCTGGGTAGTGCCCGACTGAAGAGCTGCCAGCTGGCACTTCATTCAGTCGTTTCCCGTGTCATCCAGTCAGTATCGTTCAATTTCGATCACTCATTTTCCTTACTTCCTTCATTCTTTCCATATCTCACTCAGGGTGCATGCTATGTGTAACGTGTCATCCATACCAACGGCCAAACTGGCCTTCTCTTCCGAATGCTGGTGATGGGATTTTACGTGTGTGCAAGATGTTACGCGTGCGTTCACACACGGAACCTCGGTTTATAGTCTCATTCGAAGGACTGTATGGGAAATTGAGTCAGAACCAATGTTAACTCCGAGGGAAAAATCCCCCTGTACCGAAACGCCCCGGCGGAGGTTCGAACCAGTAACCCCAGGATCACCAAGATTACGAGTCAGGCGCTCTACCAACTGAGCTATTCCGGCTCATTGGCTCCATCGCGCTGGCGGTGGTGGACAATGTATACTCGGTTGGTGTGCATTCTAGCCCACCCACATCCCTGGCTGGAGCATGGGATAGGCCAAAATTATCTCTGTGAGTTTGGTCAGAGTTCGGGCTCACAGCAAAGATCAAGTAGTAACGCGCTAAAGTTTGAGCAGATGAAAATCGCCCCGGCTCTATGAAAAAAAAAATTTTTTTTTTTTTTTTTTTATTTGAAAAGATGACTTTATCCTGGAATTTGGGGTCAGTAAATAAGCTCAATGCCATGTGTGTTGTGAAATTAACTTTGTCGTTCAACGAGTCAACTCTTACTTCAGTATAGTTAGGGTTACCTAGCTCCCTTATAATCCTCCTGGGTCGCACACACAATATTCAAAAAGTTAAAAGCAATGGCCAGGTTCAGGCCCAGGTAACCATAAAATATCTGGGGAAGTTAAAATAGAAAAAATCAGTCAATATGCAGATCTCAAGACTGTCGTATCAATTTGATTTTTAAATGAGACTGCATTTGTGGCAATCTTGATGGCACCCGGCAGTGAGTTCCACAGCCGTACAGAACTAGGATAAAATGAATGTAAATGGCTGTCAATATTTGATGCAGGTATGGCATAAGATTGACCGCCACTCCTGGTGCTACTTTTATTCAATACTAGTTGTTCCATTGGGATATCAATTAGTTTAGCTCTGCCTTTGAAGAAGGTATAAGTTTAATAAAAGCTCTTCTCTCTTCTAAGGGTTTCCATTCTAATTTCCTCATGTTCTTCCTAGTTCCCTTTCCCTTCTCTCTCTGATATGGTTCCCTGTACGAACCGTGTGCTGCTCTCTTCTGAATCTTTTCGAGGTTATCAATGTCCTTTAGATTGTAAGGATCCCAGACTGAGCAACCATATTCCAGTACTGGTCTAACCAGTGTTTTGTAGCAGTCGTCCTTAACCTTTTGGGGGCAGTCGTTGATATTCCTGTATAAGAAAGCTAAGATGTTGTTTGCTTTCTTACATACTAAATTGTAATGTTCTTTTTCCATTTGAGACGACTATCTATAATCACACGCCTAATATTTTGCAGCATTGGTTTCTTTAAGAATAGTATTGTGAATAGAATATTCTGATCTAGTTGGTGAGCGTTTATTACATATACGCAACACTTGGCACTTCTGGGGATGAAATTCCATTTTCAAGTTCTTTCCCACTCTTGTAAAGCGTTAGATCTTCTTAGAATGCGTGTATCATTCTTGCTTCTGATTGTTCTATATACTAAGCTGTCATCTGCAAAAAGCCTTATAGTAGTTCCAGGAGAGAGATTTCTACTTATGTCATTATATAAATTTTTAAAAAAAAAAAGGGGGGGGGGAGGGCAGAACAGTTCCCTGTGGTACACCTGACAAGACTGGTTTACAATGGGATGACGACCCCTTCCACAACAACTTTCTGCGTTCTCCCAATGAGGAATGATCTAGACCATTTTAGCAAAGAACCGCCAATGCCGATGTGTTCTAATTTAAGCAGCAGGCCCTCATGGTCAACCTTATCAAAGGTTTTAGAAAAGTCTAATAAAATTGCATCTATTTGCTGTCTGTTGTTAAGACAGTTATTAAAATCATTGAGAGTTGTTATAAGTTGAGTCTCACAACTCCTTCGCTGTCTAAAACCATGCTGGGCGTTATTTAAGAAGTCATATTTGTCAAGATGGTCCATTATGCTACTGTATATATGTGTTCAAGTGATTTTGCTGATATGGATGTAAGAGATACAGGTCTATAGTTCTCTGCTTTTTTTGTCACCCTTTTTTGAATAAAGGGACAATGCTAGCATCTCGCCACTCATCAGGTATTACTCCCTGGTCCAGTGAAGCTTGGAAAAAGTAGTTGGTATACCTCAGTCAATTCACTGGCACATAATTTTAAGAGCTTGCCAGGAATGCCATCAGGACCAGTAGCTTTGTTTTCATTGATGTTGGTCAGTAACTTAATACTCTCCTGCTTGCTTACTTTGATATTTTGCATTTCAGGGAGTTTATCATCATCCTTCAGTCTAACGTTAATTAGAGGCTTGGGATTTGAGAAAACCGAAACAAAAAACTGTTGTTAGTAAATTTGCTTTTCCTTCAGGGTCCTGTATTAGGTTATTCTGGTTATTTCTCAGGTCTGGAATCCCAATGTTGTCCTGTCTCTTACTCCTTATGTAAGACCATAATTTCTTGTTTTGATGATCACCTTCTGAAATCATCGAATTAACATAATTGGAGTGAGCAAACCTACATTCTCTCTGACACCTTCTCTTAATATGTTTATACCTAATCAGTAATCTTTCTGAATTAGGGTGTAGTTTCAATTTCTTAAAGAACCGATGTTTCCTTCTCAACAAACGTTTTAGTTTTTGTATTAATCCATGGCTGGGTGGTTCTTGCTTGAAGTTATTTTAGTAGGTATGTTGTCATCCATAATAAATTCCAAGTTAGTTTTTATACACTTCCGAAGGTCATTGACATTATCTTTAACACTATGAGACCTAAAAAAAAAAAAAAAAAAAAAAAAAACGACTGAAATCATGAGTATCCCTGCGTAATTTTGGCAAGTCTGCTTGGTTCCAGAGTCTGATGGTACGTTAGGGGGTTTTCTTTGAAAGGGTTGAAAAAGTTGCTCTCTAAGAGAATTATGTCATGATCACCCAGGCCTGCAATTAATTCCTGATTGCCTAAAGCGCCTGGACAATTGGTAAAAAAATAAATCCAAGAATGCATTGCCACGTGTTGGTATTTCAACTGACTGCACTAATCCAAGGTCTTTGGTGGTATCAAAAAACACTGAGAATTAATGTTTTTTTATATTGATTACCAAGTATGGCATCTTCACGCCAGTCGATATCAGGTAAGTTGAAGTCTCCACCAATCCATAATATTGCCTTCCTATTGGCCAAAACAATGTCAGAAATGTCTCTGCAAATAGACGAACATACATTTTCATCTGAGTCTGGAGGTCTGTATACTGATCCAACACTGACAGGTCTCATTCTTAAAATTAATCCTACAAAATAAAACTGTCACTATTTTTTTGCCTTGATATAAAAACTCACACTGGCTAAGGTTCTTCCGAATGGCAATCAAGACTCCCCCACCTCTTTTTCCAAGTCTGTCCTTTCTACAAATATCAAAATCCCTCCATTAGAAGCTCACTGCTGGATGTTCCAGTTTCTAGCCAAATTTCTGTTCCAATTACACAACAATGTTTTTTTTTCGGTGACTAAATTACTGAGTTCTTCTTTTTTCTTGATAAGTGATTGAAAGTTTACGACTATGCATTTAAGTTTGTCTTTTTCTTTGATGATTTGGAGTTCGGTTGCACTTTATGATTTGGGATTTTATCAGTTTTAGAATCAGGGGTGGATGCAAACTTAGGACAAAATTTCAAGGAGTTTTCTTTTGGGAATCGGTCTGGTGAGATAAGTTCAAAACGGCTGCTTTCTAAACTGCAATCTTCAATAGAATTTTCAAAAAAGTCTCGAACTAAAGTTTGGAAGCCCGCAGGTAAAACACGTCCAAGATATATCACTATTACATAATGCTTCATAAACAGCTTAATTTACTAACATACATTTGGTGTGATACCATATTTTTGCAAACGTCACAGGTAATTGCTTTATGTTTCCATGTGACTCGCAAATTGCAGACTCCGCATGTCTGATATTAATTGAAATCAGAGGTTCAAATCTGGGCCTTGTAATCGACGTGAGAACAGTGCTTGGCACAGGTGTACACAAGAGGCTAACATGGTTCAGGTTGCACAAAGTTTTATAACCAGCAAAAATGGAACTAAAGGCGTCTCCATCTACATCTAAAATTTCAAAATTAAACTGATTGCTAGGAATACAGTTGTTTCTATCACATGTGCAAACAGCAAGAAAAAGTAGAAAGCTTTTAACGAAACCGAGGACAACACGCCGGTAGCCATCTTGAAAAGCCAAGTGAGACACAACACCTTACCTGAAAAGGCTTTAAGCACAATTTCGTTAAAAAAATAAAAATTAAGCATTAAACTGTTAACAGCCAACAATGCTGATTATCAAAATTCAGTTACTCGTATAAATAAAATATGTAAGAGATGTAAAAGATGCAGAATCTCGCCATCATCTTTGCACCGGTCAGGTACCTTCGGAGTGGAGAGATGCCCTAGTCTCACCAATTTTTAAAAAGGGAGAGCATTACGACCCAGCAAATTACAGACCAGTGTCTCTATCCTGCACTGTATGCAAACTCCTGGAACACATCATCGTTCACTCCTTGATGGAACACCTGGAGAACAATGAGATACTCTGTCATCAGCGACATAGCTTTAGGGAAAACAGATCCTGTGAAACACAGCTGCTAGAGCTAGCCGAGGAGTTAACCACAAACTTGGCAGATGGGCTTCAGACAGACATGCTTATCCTTGATTTTGCGAAAGCATTTGATAAAGTAAACAGCATGACTACGGCATCAAGGACAATATCCACAGATGGATCCAGAGCTTTTTATCAAACAGGCGCCAAGCTGTTGTTGTTGACAGATTGAAAGCAGAGTTTTCCAGTGTCAAGTCTGGAGTACCACAGGGCTCAGTTTTAGGACCATGCCTATTCTTGGTCTATATAAATGACCTCCCCAAGAAGCTAAACTCAAAAGTAAGAATCTTTGCTGACGACACAGCGATCTACTCCACCGTAACAGGAACAGACGATATACACCAGCATCAGAAAAACCTGCGATACCTGGAAGTATGGGACAAGAAATGGGACATGATTTTTCACCCTGACAAATGTACCACTCTCCCAGTCACAAGAAACGAACACCTGTTCTTAGTGAACATACACTCCATGGCCACACCCTAGCGACCGTGCAGTCAGCAAAATACCTAGGAGTCACCCTCCAAGCAAACATGGAATGGGACAAAAACACATAGACAACATAGTGGCAAAGGCAGGACGCACCCTGGGATTCCTCCATCGAAACCTAAGATAGCCTCTATTAGGCTCAGGGAGAAAGCGTATCTGTTTTTGTGCGACCGCTCCTGGAATATGCTTGCTCAGTCTGGGACCCCCTACCTTGAGGGTGAAATAAACAAGATAGAAGCCATACAAAGAAAGCAGCCAGATTTGTCACCAACCGCTACCACAAAACAAGTGTGACACATGTTGGAAAGACTGGGATGGCCATTGTCTAATATCACAAGTTTGTGAAAAGACGTTAAATTAAAGTACTACTACTACTACTGGGATGGCCATCTCTGCAGCGACGAAGACATGCAGCACGACTCGCCATGCTGTATAAAATACATCATGACTTGGCTCGAGTCAATAAAAACCAAGCTGATACCTCTTCCAGAGCGAAACCTTAGAGGACATAACCAGCAGTTCCAACGTATCACGTCCCAGGGTGCCAACAGATACAGGCATTTCTCGTTCCTGCCACGCACCATTCGGGAATGGGACCAGCTGCCACAGTGCACTGTCAACGCCTAGTCCATGGAAACATTCAGGATGAAAATAAATGCACCTAAAAGACACCGTCCTGGATGGTCTCGCTAGGGGCCGCCAGCAAAAACTGTTTTGAGACACATGTAGAAAGGGGTGGGGCAGAGGGGAGGGTGAGGGCGGAAGAGGTAAATACATAAGATTTAGTCCTAAGGGCTCTGCCTGGCTCACCTGGGTCATTCTGGGGATTAACTCTGGGGGGCCCAGGGGAGATGAAATGGCGGAGCAAATCTCTGGTAGAAAAAGAGAGGGGAAGGAAGAGAGGGGAGGGGGGAGGAAGGAAGAGAAGGAAAAAGGAAATGAAAAAGGGAAAGTTTCACAAGGCAAGAGACTGGAGTAAATCCTGTGAGAGGGGATTCACGATAGCAAGAGACTGAGTGGGTGTCTTGTTGGCAGCAAGACTGGCAATTGTAAACTTTTTTTTTTTTTTTTAAACACTGAACGCTCACCCGGGGGCCCCCTTCTTGATATAGCGACAAAAGAATCAGAATGTTGATTGTGGTCGCTCTACAGAAGAAGAAGAAGAAAGAAGAAGAAGACCCAAGTGATCGAAATGCATGTGTCTTGTCCTATACTCTGTCTGTGTCCTTGGCGGTAACTAACCCCCTCTCTTTCTAAATTTTGCGTCATTTTCCGCCCTTAGTCACTCTGTTTTGAAACTTAACTTTTACTGATACTGACTGATACGCTTTGTCGTGTTGTATTAACGTCATGGCTTTGCTGTATGTATACATGTGAAAGCTGTAAGCCACTTCTCATTCCCTTTAATTTGATTCAAATTTTGATTTTGATTTTCATTGTCCCTCATTCCATTTCGCTTCACAAAACAAACTGCAAGCACCATTGTTCACACAAACCTCCTTCGCCCCCCACCCCCCCCCCCCCCCCCCCACCCCCCTCTCCCCATGATCCTCTCCTGGTGCACACCATTCGGCAGACACTTCCGGCAGCTTGGCGAAGAATTTGATGTCCGAAAATTCGCGATGAGCTCAGAAAGAACTTAAACATCCTTGTCACATTGTGTTTGTACGAAAGTCTTCAGGCGATGATCAAGAGAAGGTAAGTGGCTTCTCGTTCTTCGTTTTCACTGTCCTAAATGTTATTTGTTTTAGCCTGAAGAAGACCAGAGAGGTCGGTATACAACAGGGTCAGATCTGCCCAGGACCAACCACGCCCAACTACAGCACGACCTCCAAAAGCTTGCTGTTTGGGAGAAGAGTTGGGACATGCAGTTTCACCCTGCGGTGTGCAGCACCCTCCCTGTCACACGAAAGCGACGGCCATTACAGTGTGAATACAATCTCCACGGCCGCACCCTGGAAGTTGTAGACTCGGCGAAATATATTGGGAGTCATTCTGCAGAACAAGATGGATTGGGACAATCATATCAACTCCATCTGGACCAAAGCCAACCAGGCCCTGGGGTTTCTTAGACGTAATTTGAAAATCAGCTCCCCTAGCATAAAGGCTAAAGCTAAAACCTTTGTTATCGGCTGGATATTCGCCTCCGCCTGCGACCCCTATGAGAAACAGCACAAGGTGAAGTTAGAAAAAAATCCAGAGTAGGGCAGCCAGCATTGTGCTTAACCGGTACAAATGTACTGCCAGCGAGACCAACATGCTGCAGACTCAAGGTTGGATGTCCCTTGAGAACAGAAGGAAAAAAGCAAGGCTGTCCCTGTTCTGTAAAATCAAGAACAACTTAGTCAGCTGCCCGAGGTTGAAACAGCAGCTCCATCCTCCCAAGAAGAGAAAGCATCGAAGTCATGATCAGCAGTTTAATCAACTAGCTGCAGACACCGACTACCGGCTGATGTCGTTCCTCCCAAGAACAATTGCGGACTGGAACTCCCTCCCCCAGGATACTGTTGATGCCAAAACCCCTGACACATTTGTGTCACTGGTCAACAGGCATCTTCAGTAGATTTCTACATAAAGCTGTCTTTTTGTGTGCATGGATGAGTGAAAGGATGTTGCGGGCCTGGGCTGCCTGCTGCAGCCTGGGGTCAGCTAATCCATAGTAGTAATGGATGAAAAGTGACCGTGGTAGCCTGCTGGCAGCTCTGCGCATAGCTTTTACTTTTTTTTTTTGTTTTTTTGGCTTTTTTTTTTTTTGTGTAGGCTAGTGAGTAGGCAAGATAGGGATGGGGGATGTCACTTTGTGGTATGAATGTGTGTAATTTCATATTAATGAAATAGTGATTAGAATAGGGTTTTTTTTTTTGGTGGTGGTTTTTTTCTTTTTCCATGCAGATCCCCCATTCAGTCTCATAATCAGCCTGTTGATTGTGGAGACTCTACAGAAGAAGAAGAAGAAGAAACGCGTTGTCCTGCCCTCTACGCTGTTTGTGTCCTTGGTGATAACTAACCTTCTCTCTTTCTAAATTTTGCACCCATATAAAGTTAACATTAGACATGCCCACAAGACAACAATGGTCAGACATGCCAGCTGTATGAACACTGCTGTTCATGAAACTTGTGTCCCCTGCTTCAGGATAATATACTCGCCCACAACCTACCATAACACCATCGTCTGCATGGTAAGCCTGGATCTGGATCTGGATCATTATGTCGCAGGAGCCAGTCAATGGCTATAAGCACGATGGAACAGGGGAGAGCGCAAAAATAGTTTTAAAATAGTTTAATAAAAGGCCATCACTTTGTCCTAACAATCTTCCACTGGGTTCAGGTCTCAGTGAGTAGCCACAACAGGTATCTACAGGTTTAAAAAAAAAAAAAAAAAGTGGCTAAAGTAAAATACTAAAAACTATACTGCTGTCAAGATGCTATTAGGCAGGCGATGTTGATATGCCAAGTGCTGATGTAAATGCACTGGCAGCGCCTCCACTGATGATATCTTCCCCTAGATGATTCCAGTCCATCACTGTCCGCACGAAGCAGGAGTTAGCGTGCTGTCTTGTGTTACAGACAGGTAGTTTGAAGCCGCGAGTGTTTTCTGACCACGCAGTGCTGGTAAATATTGGAGACTTTGAAGTCCTCGTACTTTGGGGGGGGGGGGCACTGTCGTGGGGTCTGCGGCCAGTATTCACAGGGGTCAGGAGTTTTTGAGGGAATGGCGGGGATGAGATTTCCCGCTATCTTGAATATCAGGCCTAGTCGTGCCTGTCTGCAATGGTCAGCCAGTGGGGGGAGATTTAGATTCCGTCTCCGTCTGTGACAGCCTACACTACACAAAACACAAATATTCGACCGTTATTTGGAACTTATTCCATGACTTGAACCCTACAAAATAAGAAATAGACCGTTATCATCCAGGTTGTCTTCCGTAACCTCACTTATCCTTGTCCATTTTGTTTTGTGTTGTTGTTCTCTGACACAAGCATGCAAAAAAATTACATTGTTTCTCAAAGAGATCTTAAGAATTCTATAAGCTTAGTTTAAAAGGCAGCATAGTGTTCAACATTACAAGCATTCAAGATGGTGATCATTGCCATAGTGTTGTAGGAATTTGTTTTCTATGATACATCGTTTTCAATAGTAGAATGATATATAGAAGTAATTGAAGCTACTACCAGAACTGTACTTGAATCCAAAGTATTACTGTTATGCTTTATAAGGGGAAAAGATATCTTATGAAAATTGTAAGAGAGAATATTATGCTCTTGTGTCAGTATGCAAGTATATTCTATGTGATGTCACACACATTGTCTCTATTGCCAGTGACCAGCTTCTATGATAATGGTATGCACCACCACACACATATACACAGACTGACCCACTCACTCTTTCGAGTCTGTCTTCTTTCTCTCTCTCTCTCTCTCTTGCTCTCAGAATAAATATGAGTTTTTCACTGTTCTTTTAACTGGAAGCCATCAAATAGATGGGCTGCAGATGTATGGAATATGCAGTCACCCTCCACCCCCCCTCCTTTTTTTTTTTTTGAAGACTTGAATGCGTCTTAGACTAACATATGTGTACACACCACACACACACACACACACACACACATGCATGCACACATTTTTGTATTTTGGTTTTACAGCTGGCAAGTTTTTTTCTTACTTCTGGAGACTTTATACCAATAGGTTTTAAATAATTGCTTCTGAATTTAATGCATGAAACAGACTTTGCAATACTGGCAATATGCTTGGTGTGGGGTCAAGAAAAGTTAAATGCCCAACATACAAGGATCTGTGAATATGATAAAACCTTGAACCAAACCATAAACCTAAATGCACACAAAATAATACTTCAAATGAAGTTTTTTGAGACAATGACATTTTTAGAGGTACATTATTAGTCAGTTAACAAATCCCCCTCACAATAGGAAAAATTCAGCAGAATTTAAAGCGCATATCCCATGCTCGATGTGTGTGTATTGGGAGATTTATGCTCAACTACACACACACACACCACACACACACACACACACATACTTGCACTGGATGATTATTGTTGCCACCAAACTCAATCAAGAAATAATTTTGTAATCATTCGTGTGAACTGTTGAGTACATTTGAAGTAAATTCCACATAATGGGGAAGTTCAGATGCAAGAAATGAAATTAAATGTTTGTTTTAGCATTTTCAAAGCAAATTCACATATGCATACGCGCACACACACTCACATGCACATACGCAATCATTTCCCCATGTGAATGCGCACATGCTCACGTTCTCTCACAACAAACACACACACACACACACTCGCACACACACACACACACACACACACACACACACACACACACACACACACACACAATGTGCACACACACATACACTCTTTGATGTAATGATATACATAAACTTGCTCATACTCCTCCTCCCACACATAGTGTATATATATATATATATATATATATATATATGCATCCTTTCTCCTCTCTCTCTCTCTCTCGCTCTCTATTTCACTAATGCACAAGTAGATTCTATGCGGACATCATAGATGACCAGTGCAGTTCTTTGTTGTGCCAACAGGTTCCACTAAATAAAATTGGCATTGATCAGCTGGACCTTGACCATACATTCTTGATTCTGACCCGCGTGGAGAAAGGGCAAGACCTACCGGCTCCCACCTGCTACATCATTCGATTCTTGAACTCGTTAAAGGTGAGATAACTAATCTTATGCAGGGCTGTTATTTCCTTGTGAATGTGCATATTTGAGTGAAATATAAAAAGCAGAGTCAGTAGAAAAGCAATATTTGAATGGGGAAAAAAATTAGGGCAGAAGGAAAAAGTGCCTTTGAAATCTGTAGAATGCTTGTTGTGTTTAAGTTCGCTTGTAGGTGACCCTGAAGTCATGAGGTTTCATGTAAACTTGTTCACAGAGTAGGCAAAGCCATTTTGTTACTGTTATGCTCTGAGGTTGTGCATTAGCAAGATGCAAGTAACCAGGTTGAAAAAAAAAAAACTGTGCGAGCAAATCATGGTGGTCCTAGATGTGATTTGACCGAACAATGGACAGTACTCTGGCTGGGTGCCTGGTCATTGCTTCAAACTGCGCCATTTGAAAGTGATTTTCAACAGTTTCCAGGGGAAGGGGGAGCATGCTGGGTCACCCTGAAATTCCTGTAATTGGATACACGGTTACCTTGCAGATACTCCAGAGTGCACGTAGAATGAAAGCAAACAGCATACAATGTTGGTTGTGGCTCATGTGGACATGAATTGCAAGAGGTCTGGGGTAGTCAGACGCGCTGAATTTACAGAACATTTCATAACCCTTGTTTATTTTCCTCACCATGTTTTGCTATTTCTGATTTCAAGTGTGATTTTTTTCCCCCATTCATAAGTGATGTGAACTTACTTGGTTGGAGATTTCATGATTTTGAGTGTGTGTGTGTGTGTTGTGTGTGTGTGTGTGTTGTGTGTGGTGTTTATTGCACTGTCCAACATGCAGTGATCTCTTTTTTTTGTTGTTGAATTTACCTCTGTGTATGTAAGGATATACATGCCTCATATTCTTAACTTGTGACTGAATTGAACAAAAGTTTGTTGCTGTTTATGGCTGGATTGAACACTTGCAGAACGACAGCTATGGTAAAACAGAACCGACCCACCTATGGAGACAGCCATGATTGAAAATGGGAGCAGACCTACCCAGTCAGAGCAGTGTATGTTTTGAACCCACACCGAAGGATCATGGTAAGCCGTCCCCGCAGAGCAGCAAGGAGGCAGAACAAGAGCAGGACTTTGATGTGATCAACTCTCAAACGTAAGTTTTCCAAATCTCAAAACTAAAGCCTTCTGTACATGTCCAAAGGTCATCAAGTGGTGGGCCTGCTGCATTCTGTGTGCCCACCTTTAATTTGGCCAGGAAGGTGGTTTTGAGGAAGACCAAAACTGAAAGGAAGGAAGTGATGTCTTGCAGAGTGGAACAGGAGGTTTCACACTGCAAACAGTCAGAC
>JADBJO010006611.1:12500-15000 GCA_016801955.1 Conus betulinus
GAGACAGACAGACAGAGAGACCGACAGACAGACAGAGACAGACAAAGAGAGGGAGGGAAGGAGAGAGGGTGAGAGACAGACGGTTGGAGGGAATGGGAGAGAGAAAGAGAGAGAGAGAGGGGGGGGAGGGAGAGAGGTTGGGAGAGGAGAGAGACAGAGAAGAGAGAGAGAAAGAGAGGGAGGGAGGAGAGAGACAGAGAGAGAGTTGGAGAGAGAGGCGAGAGAGAGCAGAGAGAGACAGAGAGGAGAGAACTTGAGAGACGGAGACGGAGACAAAGACAGGAGACAGAGGGGGAAGGGGGTGGGCAAAATGACATTTTATGAAATCTACTCCATCATGAAGGTGAAAAGGGAAACGGGAGGGGGGGGGGAGGGGGGAGGGGCGGGGGGGGGGGGGGGGGGCGGAGGGGAGGGAGACAGGGGGGGGGGGAACGCGCGAAACAAGATGGCCTTCCCCACCCCCAATCCCTCGCCCCCCCCCCCCCCCCCCCTTCCCCCTAAGGCAACTACTGGATTGTTTTTGCAAACAATTCCACTTGCACCCTCCACTGCACATGGTACACAGCTGTGGCTTTGTCGTCCAAACTGTTTAGATCGTGATAGGAAAAAAAAAAAAAAAAAAGCGAAAAACAGACAGGAGAAACAACAAAAGAAAAAAAGAAAAGAAATAAAGAAAGAAATGAAGAAAGAAAGAAAGCAAAACAAATAGAAAGAAAAGGGGGAGGAGGGGGGGGGGAGCCATATCCCCCACGTGCATGTCCTATTTTTAGCATGTAGAAGAGGCCTACTGTATCATTTATATAGCCGTACTGAAAGATACCGATAATGTCGTTATATACATGCATGCACTTACAAGCGCGCGAGCGCGTTTGTATGTGTGTGTGGGGGGGGGGGGGGGGGGGGGGGGGGGGGGGGGTATGTGTCGAGTGTGTGCACACGCGTCTGTTCACGCATGTAGATCTGTATCCCTGTTTTTTTGTATCTCCTCTGTGTGTGTGTGTGTGTGTGTGTGTGTGTGTGTGTGTGTGTGTGTGTGTGACCTCAGCTTTTGTTATTTTTCGTGTTGTTTTGCTCTTGCTTTGTTCCATTTGCTCTCTCGCTCTCTCTCTCTCTCTCTCTCTGTCTCTCTGTGCGTGCGTGCGTGTGTGCGTGCCTACGTATGAGTGTGTGTGTGTGTGTGTGCACGCGTGCATGCGTGCGCGCGTGCACGCGCCCGCGTATGTTACGCGAGCGTGTGTATGCCTGCAAATGACTGTGCGCTTCGAGTGTGTTATCATTCAGCTGAGCTGTGTTCTCCTGTGCTGATCGTTTTTGTTGGAGAGGCGAGAAAGAAAGAAGAGGAGAGAGGGAGGGAATGACACGCGGGGGGGGGGGGGGGGGGGGGGTGTTAGGGGGGAGGACATGCTTGCTTCCTAGTTCAGAACCCCCCCCCCCCCTAGCTTCCTACTTCAGAACCCCATACAACTAAATGAAGTGTCTGTCTATTCCATGTCACCACAACTGTTGTCTCTCGTTTGATACGCTCACACACCAACTTCGCCCCCCTTTCCCACCACAAAACAAGCAACATCGATTTGTTCTGAATGTGTGCAGAGCAAGCACACACGTTTGATGCGGTGTTATCGATAACGCCACTCATCCGTAGCAACAGCCAGTCATCGAACCGTCGTGGAACGTCGGCAGGAATTTGAACACACACACACACACACACAAAACAATGGCCAATGTGCCAAAACGTGAGAAGCACTGGAGAATATCCAGTATAAGCTGCCTTACAAGCCAGTAGTGCGCGCGTTCAGGTTTGAAAACGAGGCAGGTACGGGCTTTGTGTGCTATTCTGACCAAAAAAAAAAAAACGAGTGCAGACCGTTAACATAGCAGAACGACGGGGCAAGATGCCGACGAAAGAGACGAATGCCCGTGCGTCTTGAAATGAAAGGTTCTGCGCACCCTGTGTGAGTAGTGGGCCTTTGAGTGAAGCGCGTTTGTGGTAGTGGTAGCTGTATAGGAGCGTTACGTTTGCGCCAAAAGGGCCGCACGTTACGACAAAATGGTGTATCTACTCAGTAGTAATCGCTGAGCGAAGCTCAAGTCAGTCAGTTCAGAAAGAAAGAAAAGTAAATATTCGAAGAAGGAGAAGAAGAACAAGAAGGAGGAAGAGAAGGGGGAGAAAAAGAAGAAGAAAAGGAGAGGAGGAGGAGAGAAGAAGAAGAAGAAGGAGAAGAGGCAGAAGAAGAAAACAAGAAAACAAGAAGTGGTCTCTTTTCACTGGCGCGATCAGTTCCGTTCAGTGATGATCTTAACGTCAGCTCATCATCAGTGACATCAGACGACATTAAAAGGCGACAGAGATCACTGAGAATGCCGGACCTACTGCCTCTGGTCATTTTCTCCCACTTCTCTTCTTTGTTAGAATCTGGACACTCCACTAAGAACACTGCTGAACATACTTTAAAAGAGAGATAGAGAGACAGAGACAAACAGACAGAAAAGCGATCGA
>JADBJO010006611.1:37500-45000 GCA_016801955.1 Conus betulinus
CCATCAATAAGTAGATGGCCACTATCTGCACTGCGCTGCAAGCCTGCCTGCACCTCCTTGCTGTGTCAGCAGTCAGCAGTCAGCAGTCGCGTTGTTTTGTAACACAGCTGAGGGAAAGAACGACTCGAAGAGAGAGGAGAGATGTTGCAGGTTTAGACCCACATCCCATATTCTCCAAGACTGCCCCCTGCACGAGAAGATGCGGCAGCAGTTCTGGCCCGGGGGGAGGACGGGGCGGGGGGGGGGGGGGGGGGGGGGGCGGGGCGAACCTCAACACCAAGCTCTGGGGGACGACAGCCGATCTTCGCCGGACGTCGGATTTTATGGCAACCCTCGGACTTAGACCCTGACTGCGTAGCTGTCGAACGCCAAAGAAAGAAAAGAAAGAAAAGAAACAAAGAAAGAAAGGGGGCAGAACCTACACTTGAGTTGCGACCATGTTCGCAACGGGAAGAACGGTCATAATGTAGAAAAGGAACTGCTTTCGTGTGCGTTTTCATCAAATATATGAATCGTGCAAATTCTCTCAATGTGTTGAAGTAAAAAATATTAATAATAATTAAAAAAAAAAAAAAAAAAGGTGGTGTGTAAAATACTAACTTCGCTGTGTCAGTATCATGCTGCTTTTGTTGTTGGTTCCTGTTCAGCGAGGGGCATTATACGGTGACAAAAGAGGGAAGGATGGGGGAGGGGGGCGGGGGCGGGGAGGAAGGGGGGAGGGGGGGGGGGGGGGGCCGAAGGGGACGGTGGTAACATTTATGAACACTGTCGTCCTAATCCCCACACTGAGCTCCACCCCTTTTTTGTTCTCCTCCTCCCATACGTGTGTGTGTGTGTGTGTGTGTGTGTGTGTGTGTGTGTGTGTGTGTGTGTGTGTGTGTGTGTGTGTGTGTGAGAGAGAGAGACAGAGAGAGGAGAGAGAGAGTGTGTGTGTGTGTGTTGTGTGTGTGTGTGTGTGTGTGTGTGTGGTGTGCTCGCGCGCGCGCGTGCGTGCTGTGTGTGTGTGTGTGTGTGTGTGTGTGTGTGTGGTGTGTTGGCGTGTGCGTGCGTGTTGCGTATTTTGTGTGTGCTTGCGCGCTGCGTGCGTGCGTGTGTGTATGTGCGCGGGCGCACGCGTGTGTTTGTGTTTGCGTGCGTGCGAGCGCGTGCGCGTGTGTGTATATGTGTGTGTGTGTGCGCGTATGTGTTTGCGTGCGTGCGTGCGTGCATGCGTGTGTATGTGTGTGTGTGTGTGTGTGTGTGTGTGTGTGTGTGTGTGTGTGTGTGTGTGTGTGTGCCTGCAAGTGCTTGCGCGCGCGCGCGTGTGTGTGCATGTGTGCGAATGCGTGTACGCCTGAACACGTGCATAATTATGTGAGTGTGTGTATGTTTTTTGGGGGAAGGGTATATATGCGTGTGAGTTAGTGTGTGTGTTGTGTTGTGTGTGTGTGTTGTGTGTGTGTGTGTGTGTGACAGAGAGAGAGACAGACACACAGACAGACAGACAGAGAGGGGAAACAGAGAGACAGACAGACAGACAGACAGAGGCGGAGTGTGGGGAGGGGGGGGGGGTTATGTCAGAGAGAAAGAGAGTGGGGGACTACACATGTAGGAGTTGAGAAATTGGGTCGATATACCACCCCACTCAATGACCCTTTCTTTTTTTTGCCTGAATTAAATGATCAAAGAAAACTTCATGAGAGAGATACTATACAGAAGAAACAGAAGACAGACAGTGAGACAGAACGACAGACGCAGGAACGACAGCCAGTGGACTGTGAGAGAGAGAGAGAGAGAGAGAGAGAGAGAGAGAGAGAGAGAGAGAGAGAGAGAGAGAGAGAGAGAGATATGCAAAACAATTAATTCCCCGAATCTCAGAAATGTTACTACAATCCAACATCTCACATCACACACACACAACTTCCATGCAAAAATAAAATAAATAAAATAAAGATTAAAAAATAAGTACATAAAATGTCCCGCGCGTTCCACCGTTTTCTCTCTCTAATTATCCAAAATGAATAAATAAGCAAATAGATACATCAATAAAATAAATAAGTAAATAAATAAATGGACATATAGATACATAATTCAATAATGAATCAGCAAATAAATGAATGAAAATTAACAGAAAGATATTAAGGGGAAATGAAATTAAAAAAAAAACCGACACGATCTTAACATCACCAATCCACTAATGTCGAAAACCACCTCACAAACACACTCTCACACACACACACACCACACACACACACACACACACAACCGCGACAGAGAAAATGGCTTCCACACCCCAAGAATCGACGATCGACACACACGCACACCCTCAGCCGAACTCAAGACTACGGCTCCATCACCACCGCGCCGGGAGACACACACAGAATAATGGTGCCGCTGTAATCGTCCTTCCTCCAAAACTCCCCCGTCGACAAGGGGTTCCCCCCAAAAAACGCACTGCCAACTTCGGCAGCTCTGAAACCACGATGGTCTCTGCTTCGTTTTTTCTCTTTTTCAAAACGAGGGCGGTGGCGCTTCGTCACAGTGAGGGGGACACTCCATTCTAGGTTTTTTTAAACCGTCACCACCATCACCCACCACCCGCCGGCGACTTTTAAAAACCATCATACACCACCCCTCCACCGCCTCACCCACTGGGGAAATCGGCGATTCCGGCCGCACGGTGGTAGGCCTGGTACAGAGGAGGTGGAGGCGATGATGATTGTGTGCGGTCGCCGTCTGTGTACCAGTGGTTTGCCTTGAGGCCAGCCTGGAGGTTTAGGAGTGGAGTTGGATATATTCCGCCGTGCCCCCCCCCCCCCCCCCCCCCCCCACCCCTCATCTACCCCTTCTCTCTCTCTCTTCTTCTCTCTCTCTCTCTACCTGTCTCTCCCTCCCTTCCTCTCTCTCTCCCTCCCTCTCACTCCCCATCTCTCCTCCATCCCTCTCTCTCTCTCTCTCTCTCTCCTCCCTCTCCTCTCTCTCCTCTCTCCCTCCCTCCTCCTCTCCTCTCTCTCTCTCTCTCTCTCTCACTCCTCTCCTCTCTCTCTCTCTCTCTCTCTCTCTCTCTCTCTCTTCTTGCATTCTTGCAATCGATTGCCTGTGTGCACGTGGGGCTCGTATCGTTGGTGGCATACCCGGCTGGTGTCACTGTTTCCATTGTCATTGCCACCTGCTGAATTATTACCGTCCGCGTCTTCCTCTTTTGGGGCCGGCAGATTGACGACGGAATAACGACGTGGTGTTCACTGATAATCAGTGTTTGAGTGAGTGAGTGTGTGTGTGTGTGTGTGTGTGTGTGTGTGTGTGTGTGTGTGTGTGTGTGTGTGTGTGTGTGTGTGTGTGTGTGTGTGTGTGTGTGTGTGTGTGTGTTGGTGTGTCTGATTTAATTGCAAAACGGCAATATCGTTATATCTCGGTTTTTTTTTTTTTTTTTTGAGTTGAGTGAGAGACAGAGAGAAAGACAGACAGACAGACAGACAGACAGAGACACAGAGACAGAGAGACACGAGAGACAGCATGTGTTTTGTCATTAAAGAAGACAATAATTATGTGTTGTGTACGTGGGAAATAAACTGATGTGACAGCTTGAATCGTCGTGTGTGACTTCACACAGAGACAAACGGTTGTGGCTGTGCGTGCACTGGCGAAATTCCGCTACGATTTCAATGCAATAGTTCAGCTGCAGTGCATCGAACTCAACTGCAGGCAGGCTAACGGAAAAAAAACCCATCTCAGGCGTAAACTGAAGTTAGTGTCAGACCACAGGGAAAAAAAACAAAACATTTGCCTGGCAGTTCACCATTTTCTTTTTACGGACTGGTCACTGTAAAAATGTTACACTGACAGGCTGTGTGGTGGTAAATTGGTTAGTGTCGCACCCTGATGACCGAAGGTCCCAAGCGTTCGAACCTCTTCGAAGCATTATCATCTCGGGTATATTTCGGCCCAGACCCGTTCCAATCCGTTTCTGTTGATATGGAAATACTGGGATCATGAAGTCAGTCTCAGTCGTCCACCTCCTCTTAGGTAGACGCTCAAGGTCTGACCAGCGCGTTGGGCTAATGCGGAGGTCAGACATCTGCTGAGTCGAAACCACGAGACCCTCTTCTTCAATTCTCTCGCTTTAGTTGTTAATTCATATATCCATCAGCTTACAATCATGCGTAGTGTGGTCTCAAAACTTTGCGGATGTGGTGTAGCGTATATGGACTAGTCCGCACGCAGTGACGCCTCCTTGATGAAACTGAAACTGAAACTCCTGGAGAGTGTTGCTCGAAGTGTCCAAGGTCAACGTCTGCGGTGACGGTATCTCGGGCCTGGCTGATGCCACGATGTGCCAAATTACTTAGCGTCTGTATCCCTCGGACCTGGCTGATGTAAGGTAAGGGTAATGTTGCTCATAACCTGGCCGACCGCAAAGGGCTATTTCAGGGCTGTCACCGCGTTGAAGTCAACTCACAAGTTGTTAAAAAAAAAAAAAACATTCACACAACCCTTTAAAATACACCTAAAAAAAAAACCCCGGAATTTTGTTAAAAATCTTTCTTCTGTAAATTCTTAGATCATATGAAAAATATTGATCTCTTTCGAACATTTAAAGTTCACATCACCGTGGGACATCACTGAACAAGGTGTTCACGCAGTCTGCTGTAAAATGCTTATATCTCACATCATGCAAGTCCCAACACTCTAAAAGAATATGCTTCATTGTGAGTGGCACATGACATGGAAGGCACCATGAAGTTTCTTCGCCTTTCAAAAGATAAGAATGGGTGTCAAAGGAGTGGCCTGTATGAAGACGGCACACGACTGTTTCGTATTTATGGCCGCCTCCGGAACCTGCGACCAAACTGTACCTATCATCTGGCAAAGCTGGGTCTCCTGTGGTAATGATAATAATAATAACAACAATAATAGTAACAATAATAGTTGTAATATAACACGTTAAAACGCTACGCAGTATCGTTTCGGTAAGGCAGTCTGTTTATTCCAGGACTAGGGTGTTGCCTTGTGCCCAGTACCGTATAGTTCACAGAACAAGGCTTCGCGCTGTGTGTGTCCTCTGCCTTTTGACCTGTCCAGCTTGGGTGGTCTGTCTCAGGACACTAATCTCACGGCCGGCGCAGCTCCTGCGGTCACTGAGGCACGCAAGCTCCCCCACCACCATCGCGTCAAGTGGATGATCCTTTGGGCACCTGTTGAACAGGTGGTCTGGGTGGTCTGAGACGACTCTCCTTCAAGACGCCCCCCTGAGCTGCACCAGAGAGCAGCAGCAGCAGCAGCAGCAGCAGCAGCAGCAGCAGACAGACAGACAGACAGGTGAAGGAGGCCCCTTGACATCGCCGTCTTCAGTGCCAGACGTTGCAGGGAGGATTGAACCCAACTGATCTTCAGTGGATCACCACCCGCCAGGAAGCCGTGATTCTTTTCTCTCTGACTCTGCCTGTGTGTGTGTGTGTGTGGTGTGTGTGTGTGTGTGTGTGTGTGTGTGTGTGTGTGTGTGTGTGTGTGTGTGTGTGTGTGCGTGTGTGCGTGCGTGCTCGTGCGTGTGTGTGTCTCTGTCTGTCTCTCTGTCTCTGTGTGTGTGTGTGTGTGTGTGTGTGTGTGTGTGTGTGTGTGTGTGTGTGTGCATGCGCGCGCGTGCGTGCGTGCGTACGTGCCTGCATGTGTGTGTGAGAGAGAGAGAGAGAGAGAGAGGAGAGAGAGAATGTGTGTGTGTGTGTGTGTGTGTGTGTGTGTGTGTGTGTGTGTGTGTGTGTGTGTGTGTGCGCGTGTGCGTGGCGTGGATGCGTGCGTGCGTGCGTGCGCGTGCGCGCGCGCGTGTGAGTGTGTATGTGAGCGTGCGTGTGCGTGTGTTTGCACGCGCGCGTGTTTCTAGTGACACGCATTGCGCACTGTATCAGTCTCACAGATCTTTCTCTGTGTCTGTCTCAAGGCACCATCTGTTGTCTGAGCAATAATGTCTACATAACTGTTTTTTTTGCAAGTGGAGTAGCAACACCTTGTCTGATCCTTTTCCCTCGCGAGTGTCTGACAAAAAAAGGGGGAAGGGGGGAAGCGGGGGGGGGGGGGGGGGGGGGGGGGGGGGGGGGGGGGGGGGGGGGGCTCACAATGAAGAACATGCGTGCAGGTGGTTTTCATGACGATTCTCTGACTCAAAAGAAAAAAAAAAAAAACAAACTTTGTACATTGCGTGATCGTTTCGCACTTACCCTTTCCGCAATCGGGGGGGGGGGGGGGGGGGGGAGAGAAGAAGGATGGAGATGATGGCGGGGAGCGGTTGTGGAGAGTTGAGGGGAGGGCGAGGGGTAGGGAGCGGGAGGGAGGGGGGGGGGGGAGGAGAGAGGGAGAGGAGTAAATGGATGTCGAAACGTACTTCATCACACTGTATAACCGTTGTCTCTTGACCCTGCCAATGACTGGTGCAGTGAAGGATACCAAGCCAACCCCCCCCCCCCCCCACCTCCCCCCCGCCATGCGCTGGGCTTCTTAAGAATGATGGAACACGTGCGGCCAAGCTGAAACTAATGGGAAACTGCCACCTGACCCCTAGACATCATCACTGGGCGCGGGGTGGGACCACTTGAGACTTGAGCCAGTTAGCTCGGAGGGCGGAAGGTGAAGACTAAGTCATGCTGATGATGATGATGACGGCCCCTGCGCCCGACATCAGTCGGAAGAAGTGGGTCATTGAGCCCAGAGACGTCAGCACGCTCTTACTCTCTCACAACACGAACTCCGGGTATCGACACAGACGGGACAACGGGTGTCATAGTATGAATGGGGTGGCTGTCATGTTTATCGGGTGTGTGCTGTCTTAGTCATGATCAGGGGTATTTGTCACGGCCTTACATGGGTAGCTGTATCAGTCTCCTTTGGTACCTGTCACTGTCTTATAAGGTGTAGCTGTCATAGTCTTACAAGCGTGGTTGTCATAGTCTTACCGACGTAGTCGTCACAGTCTGTTTTTTTTTTTTTTTTTTTTTTTTTTGGTGATGAATCCTACTTCACCCTGGGCTTTCACCGTCGAAACTCGCTGTCTGGAGAGGGTCTAATTGGCGCTTCCATGATGGCGCCGTGACAGACAGCACGAAAGCTGTGGCAGTGGTCCGTTGGTGATCTGCACTGACATCGGCGGCCTCCAGTAAAGTACAGCCTTCATCGTATCCATCAAAGAACGAGTCTTCATCGAATCAATCAAAGAACACACCTCTTCATCGAATCAATCAAACAACACCTCTTCATCATATCCACGAAAGAACAACTCTTCATCGTATCCATCAAAGAATGCTCTTCATCGAATCCATCAAAGAAACGCTCTTCATCGAATCCATCAAAGAACACCTTTCATCATCGTATCCATCAAATACCTCTTCATCGTATCCATCGAAGAACACCTCTTCAACGTATCTATCGAAGAAAACACCGCTTCATCGTCTCCATCAAAGAACACCTCTTCATCATATCCATCAAAGAATACCTCTTCATCGTATCCGTCTTGCTTGTTTCCCCCGGATTGAA
>JADBJO010006611.1:52500-67500 GCA_016801955.1 Conus betulinus
ACAATCTCTACATACTCTTAACCACACTCCATGCTGTTACAAATTCTACACACTCTTTAACCACACTCCATACTGTCACAATCTCTACACACTCTGTAACCACACTCCATGCTGTCACAATCTCTACATGCTGCTGTTTTAACCACACTTCATGCTGTTACAATCTCTACATACTCTTTAACCACACTTCATCCTGTCACAATCTCTACATACTCTTTAACCACACTTCATGCTGTCACAATCTCTACATACTCTTAAACCACACTCATGCTGTCACAATCTCTGCTTACTCTTTAACCACACTCCATGCTGTTACAAATTCTACATACTCTTTAACCACACTCCATGCTGTTACAAATTCTACATACTCTTTAACCACACCCCATGCTGTTACGATCTCTGCTTACTCTTTAACCCCACCCCATGCTGTTACAATCTCTGCTTACTCTTTAACCCACACGTCATGCTGTCACAATCTCTACATACTCTTTAACTACACTTCATGCTGTTACAATCTCTACAAACTCTTTAACTACACTTCATGCTATTACAATCTCTACAAACTCTTTAACCACACTCCATGCTGTTACAATCTCTACAAACTCTTTAACCACACTTCACTGCATGCTGTTACAATCTCTACAAACTCTTTAACCACACTCCATGCTGTTACAATCTCTGCATACCTTTACCACACAATCCATGCTGTTACAATCTCTACAAACTCTTTAACCACACTCCATGCTGTTACAATCTCTTCATACTCTTTAACCACACTTCTATCCTCTCACAATCTCTGCACACTCGTTAACCACACTCTTTAATCTTGTCACAGTCTCTACATACACTTTCATTACACTTCAGTCCTGTCACAATCTTTACACACACTTTCATTACACTTCAGTCCTGTCACAATCTTTACATACACTTTCATTACACTTCAGTCACGTCACAATCTTTACATACTCTTTCATTACACTTCAGTCTTGTCACAGTCTCTACATAAATCCTTTACTCCTCAGTACTGTCACAACATGTACTCTTTTATTAAATTCCAGTCTTGTCTTTCTTCTTTCGACAATCCAGACTCCCCTATGTCAAGCTTACGGCTACAGCAAACGAAATTTCATTATCTTCGCTGGCGACCGCACGGCAGGGAGTCTGCGAATTATATACGCCACGCGCTCCATCTTGAGAATCAATAACAGGAAGTAAAGGAGCCAGTTCACCTCATAGCCACGGCATCGTCATAGAAATCCACAATGAAGAAGAAGAACGCCGTTCAAGATTTTTTTGTTTTTTGTTCTATAACATTTTCCTTCTTCCAGATCACAATAAAGTGTTTGCTTATCTCTTTCGCTTGAACTGCCTGCTGAGATGTAGTTCATAGCTGGTAAACCTTACATACCGTTAAAAAGAAGAAGAAAACGCAAGTTTTTGTTTCATTTGATTAATCTTTCGTCGTGTCTTTATAAAATATAGAAAATGGATTCCAGCACATGCATTTGTCAGTAGGAAGAAACTTTAGGGAGAGAGCTTGACAGTAGGGTCTTCAGAAAGGACCCCCCCCCCCCCCCCCCCCCGCCCCCGACATGTGTTTCGGTCCTGCACTCATTTCACTCTAAGGGGTCCAGGCGGTATCCAGGTCATGACTCCCAGATGCCCTTCCTCTGCCAATTTTTTTTTTCTTGGCGCGCTGCCAGGAATCAAACCCGCGACTTTTGAATGGGTGGGCGTCTCAAGGCGCGCCTTATTAGACGATGTCTTGCCCCACTGCTAACGGGACACACCTGTTCTAAAGTTGTAAAACGTAAACCTTCTGAAGTTCACTTTCGTTCCTCCTCGACCAGATCCAGCTGGAACTTTTTTTTTTCCGGCTGCTTCTGCCATTGCCTTCAGGGTTCCGGTCCTCTTCTTGCCTGAAATCCCGAGCTGTTTCATGAGGTGATAGGCTGATGAGCCTACAAAAATCCCCTTGCTCCAACATACTACATTGATGACTGGCCCCAAAGTTTGAAAAGTTTGATGGTTTGTCGGCGTATGACTGCGTTTGAAAAGTTCAACAGTTTTTAATTCTAAGTCTGAACAGAAGACAGTTGGTGGATGTCAACTCAATTAAACTTCTGCGTTTTTTTAAAACCCCTATATATGTATACTCTGCAATAAAAAGTTGTCTTCACCACTGTATTTCTTTTAAGGGTTGTATTGTCTTGTGTGGCATTATGCTGAACTGCACAGTTGCATTGCATTGTATGGTATTATTATTATTATTATTATTGTATTATATTGCATTGCTTGCATTCTATTGTATTGCTTCGTATTCTATTGTACGACTTGATTGTCACACCAGATTTCTCGGTGTCCAGTTCGTATTGCTCTCTCTCTCTCTCTCTCTCTCTCTCTCTCTCTCTCTCTCTCTCTCTCTCTCTCTCTCTCTCTCTCTCCTTCTCTAATGTAATGCCAACCACGCATTTTCTTTACTATCTTTCTGTCTGCCCCGCTTTTTTTGTTTTTTTCTTGTCCTCGCAAAGTGGATTTGATCTCATGAATCCCGTCACCTCAGACGGCTCTCTTATCGCCCTGGTGTCTTTTACGTGTACAGAAGATTCGAAAGATGACCTAGACTACACTCTAAGGTCCTCGGGAGACAGGTAGAATACAGAAAAAAAAAACGCAGTCTGAGACTCGAACCCCAATCTGGGATTTTTTCGCGAGCGTTTCATTTATTTAACCAGGACTCTCCACTAACTAACTAACGGGATCATCCGCGAACTAACGACGTAACCAACCAGCTAAACAACTAACTAACTAACAAATACCTAACTGAGTGACTAACCAGCCAGCTAGCCAATTGACTTACGACTTCATGAATATCTAACTAATTCTTTAAGTCACTAGCGGTGTGGCTAATGATAACAAACGGTGTTTTTAACTTGGTCTTTACGTTGCCGGGCTTACCTTGATTCTGAGTTTTGATTTCAGCATGCGGGTTTTGCATACAGCTCCCTTTGTAACCAGTGAGTTTGCGGCCCTGAAGAGACGTCCGTGGTCGGCTGGACGTTGAAGGGCGTGACCTGACTGAGCTGCGCCAACTGGAGAGCTAACTGAATCAACTGTCGCTCTTTCATCTGCGCTGGCGAACCATGCGTCAGCATCGAACGTCAGCTGGGTGACCAAGCACTCTAACGGTCATGGCTGTCTCTCTCTGTCTCTGTCTCGCTCTCTTTCTCTCTCTCTCCCTTCTCTCTCTCTCTCTTTCTCTCTCTCTCCCTCTCTCTCTTTCTCTCTGTCTGTCTCACTATTTCTTTCTCAGTCTGTCTCTTTCTCTCTCTGTCACTCTCTTTCTCTCCCCCCCCCCCCACCCCCATCTCTTTCTTTCTTTCTCTCTCTCTCTCTCTGTCTGTCTCTGGTTTTCTTTCTCCCCCCCCCCCCATCTCTCTCTTTCTTTCTCACTCTCTTACTTTCTCTCTCTCAGTCTCTCTCTCTCTCTTCCTTTCTCTCTTCCTCTCTCTCTCTCTCTCTCTTCTCTCTCTCTCTCTCTCTCTTCCTCCACCTCTCTCTCTCTCTCTCTCTCTCTCTCTCTTCTCTCTCTCTCTCTCTTTCTCTCTCTGACCCTGCCGTCGTTCCCCGATCTTCGCCCAACATCTATCTCAACTGCAGAGAGAGAGAGAGAGAGAGAGAGAGAGAGGGGGGGGGGGGGGCTGGAATCGCCGTCACGGTCTTCCAAACTCTCCAGTCTCGGGACGGCATCAATATGTGGCAGCTTTGGGGGCATTTTGTTTGTTTGTTTGTTCAGGCCTAAATTGCGTGCCAGTCCTCAAAAAAATCTCCCTAACCCTCTCTCTCTCTCTCTCTCTCTCTCTCTTTCCTGTTTTATTTATCGCCTCCCATGCCGCTCTCTCTCTTTCTTCTCTCCCTCTCGTCTCAGTGCAGCTCATGTCCCCTTTTTCTCGCTCTTTTTCCTCTAATCTCTTCACGCCGTCTGTCCCCACCCCCTCTCTCTCTCTATCAGTCCACCTCTCTGTCGGTCTATCTGTGTGTGTGTGTGTGTGTGTGTGTGTGTGTGTGTGTGTGTGTGTGTGTGTGTGTGTGTGTGTGTGTGTGTGTGTGTGTGTGTTGTGTTGTGCTGTGTTGTGTGTGTGTGTGTGTGTGTGTGTGTGTGTGTGTGTGTGTGTGTGCTGCACTCTGCTCTCTCTCTCTCTCTCTCTCTCTCTCTCTCTCTCTCTCTCTCTACACACACACACACACACACACACACACACACACACTTCTTTCTACTCTTTCTCTTCGTCTGATGCCTCGCGTCACTGATCAAAAAGTTTTTTTTTCCGTGGTGTTTTTTTTTTTTTTTCTTTTCTTTCATTTTGGTTCCAGGGCAATTACATACAGCAAAATAAATCGGATATTATGCAGGACGAATAATTATGAAATGCATCTGGGATTTGTTGTTGTTGTTGTTGTTACTTTCGGAAACACATAATGACAGATACCTTGAACAGAAATATTGGCAAGTTGTCGTCGCAGTATATCTTTGTTTCATCTATTGTCTATAGCGTTTATGGTTACGAGGTCTTTGGTTAGGGATTATCTGATCAGACAAATCATGTAGACCGAAACGCTTTTATTTCTCCCCTGAATCATCCATTGGCAAGACAATCCTACCTCACAGCCTGTCACACCCTCGCCAGTTCTTCCTGTTCGCGCACTCCCCCCCCCACTCTCCCACCCACACGCACTCACTTTCTTCGCTGCGCTCTAACCCTGGAAGGCGTGACTACCTCCGGTAGCCTGGATCCTGCGGAGGAGCCTGCGTGAGGACGACGACATGACAACCCCGTGGACCACAATCATCCGTGAGGCCAACGACTCCACTGCCGACGCGTCTCAGAGCACAATCCGATGAGCACAGCACACACACACACACACACACACACACACACGATACAACACAGCGCAGAGCGGTGTGGCACCGCCACCTTGTCCCCCTCCAACCACCAGTGGTCCCAGGAATGGCGCCTTCCTTGGCGGGAATGGGCAGCACGGGAGATTCCTCCTCCTCCTCCGCCTGAGCAGAGAGGGACAGCGAGCTAGCTGGCTTTCCGTTCAACTGGCTGTGGCTGAACTCTCCATCTCGCCCCCCAACCCCCTTACTCTCCTCTCCTCCTCCTCCACCACCACCACCACGACCACCCCTCTCTCTCTCCTCTCTCTCTCTCTCTCTCTCTCTCTCTCTCTCTCTCTCTCTCTCTCTCAGTGGACATTTTCGAGAGGAGGATTGGACAGACCGTTCATTTCGACTTCTTGGTCCCCGCCATTTCCGCTCGGTCTCTGAAAGTGTTGAGGTTCAGGTTGTTTTCCTTTTTTTTTAAAGGACCGCCCCCCCCCCCCCCCTCCCCCTGCCTTTCTCCCTGGTATTCTCCACTGAAGATGATATGGCAGACGATGGGCATCGGCTTCCCGGGGTTTTGTCTAAACATTAGAACCACCAGAATGACGAAATGTTCAATACAAGGAATTCCTGTTGTTTGTAAGCTTGTTAGATAGAAGGAAATCTTTTGGGATAATGGAAGGCGTAAACAGTGCCCAACGAACGAGAAAAGGAACTTTTTATGTTGATTAACACAGGTAGCGAAAAGCCCATTTTTTGTTGGATGCCTGGGATAGTGTTCTGCTTTTTTTTTTTAACATTACTTATTTCTTCATATATATTGATTCATTCCATTTTTTTTTTCTTTACAGGCTCTTTGAGAGTCCGTTGGCTTGTGATGTTTCCCCCGTGGTGCTGGAAACGCTGGAAAAAAGCGGTTTTACATTGGATACCGTGGGTGGATTCCTCACAAGCGTTGAAGACCCTGACATCTGAAGAGTTGTCATCCAGGGGACGAAAGCGGACTCTGGCCAGGCACAAAAAAAAATGGTTCTGTTCAAAGGATGGAACCCTATGATCCTCAGTGCTGTCTGGCAGGATTTCATATTCATACTTCAACGTCATCCCGTTCATCCCATCCCTCCAGTTCCCCTCCTCTCAACCCCATCCCCGTTCAGCCACTTTCACAGTGACTTAAGACCTGTTCACTCGCACTTGTCTCTCCCGCCCCCTTCATCCCTCAACCCCCCCCCCCCTCCCCCCACCCACACACACACTACGTTTTTTTATGTCCGTTGTTGCTTTATTTGTACTTGTCGTGCCTGAAGAAGATAAGTAGGCTGAGACTTTGTTACCCTGGCGTTTGGTGCGATCGATTGGTGACTCAGTACGTCAACATTTATCTCCATCTTCGTCTTCTTCTTCCCTCGGCTTAAACTCTGACAGTCAAAAACTAGTGGGGTGTTTTGCGTTCATGATCCGCCCCTAAGAAAGCACATCTTCAGGGGCGATGTCTGGATTCGATACCAGCATGCAGGGTTGTTTAGTTCGTTGTTTGGGGTTGGGTGTTTTCCCTGTGTGTGTGTGTGTGTGTGTGTGTGTGTGTGTGTGTGTGTGTGTGTGTGTGTGTGTGTGTGTGTGTGTGTCCATGTGTGCGTCTGTCATCCCCACTATACTGTACGAGATCTTCGTGGAAACAAAAGTTGAAGTTTTCTTTTCTTTTAAAGTAATGTTGTTGTAGTCTCGAAGTGTTTCGGTTCTTTTGCTGTTTCCAGAAATCTATGTATCTGAACTATAACTGCTTTTAATGTGCGTCTGTGAGTTTGTCTCTCCGCAAGATAAATCGAAAACAGCGTCACATCTCCACTGCATTTTAACAGGTTGTCCTGGTATCTGCAAGGGATGCAAAAAAAAAAAAAAAAAAAAACTCTTAGTGCAAAGCTGACACAAGCCCGAAGAAAATCGTTGGAATGCGAGGAACATATCCAAAAGGACGCAATGTTATTCACGCGGGGACGACATAAGCGTAGCATTTCATAAAAAAAAAATAATAAACTTCCTGGATTCCAAGATGGCATTCGACAAAGTGTGGCAGAAGCAGGTTATGGGCCACAATGAAAAAAAAATAACATCTGGCAAAAGCTAATCAACAATATCCAGCAAAATACTCCAGCGATCAGTGTAGTGCTCACACACGGCGCATTTGGAAAGTGGTCTATATTTAGTCAGAGGTCGCCAAGGCTGCCTTCTATTCCCTTTTTTACACATTCCTCGAACGTATCGTAACTGATGCCTTTGAAGATCATGTCAGCATACTTAGCACAGGAGACAGAACCATCACGAACCTTCGTTCTGCAGACAATACCGATGGCCTGGCAGGCAGTGAACTAGAACTCTTCGAGCCTTGTTAAAACACTGGGTGAAACTTCGACAACATACGGCAAGGAAATCACCACACTGAAAACCAAACTGATGGTCAGCTACAACACTGCCATCACTGTGTAAGTAACTGTCAACGAAAGGAAGCTATGAACTTGTTTACTGGTTCACGTACTCAGGATCCATCAGCAATGAGGAATCCAAACCAAAACTCTTCTCCAGCAAAGGCAACATCAACACTGTCCAGGCTGATATCTACAGGGAAGGACACCAGCATCTCCATGAAGCACAACATTGCCGACAGAACTGGAAGAACATTTCTTCACTGAGGCGCTCCAGCGGAAGGAGAAGAATCAGAAGTGTCCCAATGCCCCGATGATATGACGATCCGAAGGCACTGAGCGCAAGGTGCCGAGGCGCGATCTTTCCGAAGAAGCAACTAATCAGACACACTAGAATTCAAGTAACCAACAGCCTAATTCGGTTTCGCGTTCATGTTGGAACTCACGCTCATGTTTTCCAAATTTATACACCAAGATATAGTCTGTCTGTCTGTCTGTCTATCTATCTATCTAATGCTAACAATTTCTAATGCTGGGGGGGGGGGGGGGGGGGGGGGGGGTGGGGGGGGGGAAGGGGGGGGGGGGGGAGTGCAGGTTAATAATTCTCCCGTCATTGGCAGAGATTTGAATATTGTTTAAAAAAATATATAAAAAAAAGGGGGGGGGGGGGGGGGGGGGGGAGGAGAAGAAAATGAGAACATAAGGTAGGAAAAATATGTGATAAATACTAAACTCTTCACTGGCAGCATATGGGAATCTTTGCATTCCCCCTCGGAGACAGATCTTTTCATATTGCCTGCTCCTAGGCCTTCCGTCCACTGGATCGGACTCTATATACAAACATACATGCATACATGCATACATACATACATACATACATATACATATATATATATATATATTCCACTCCCTTCTTTCCCCTCTTCCCACCTGCGCTCAGAACAATGCTTCTCTCCTGTACAGTTTCCTGCTGACTGATGACACTTGTTGTTCTGTCTGTCTCGCTGCGTGGGCAGGGCCCAAGGTATGCCGTCATCGGTTAGCTCTTGCCGGCTCGGGTTTGCACTGCTCTCCGGGTCGACAGGTCACCAACACGGATGCATTCGACATGCTGCAGTCCTTGCATTTTGTACACACGCGGGCGAGCGCGCCCACGCACGCACACACGCACGCTCACGCACTCGGACGCACACACACACACGCACACATGCACGTACATACGCACGTACGCGCACACACGCACGCACACACACACACACACACACACACACACACACACACACACACACACACACACACACACACAGAGACAAGCAGAGTAAGCACGCACGCTCCTCCTCACTCTCTCCTCTCTGTCCGTCTCTGTCTGTCTGTCTGTGTCTGTCTGTCTGTCTGTCTCTCTCTCTCTCTCTCTCTCTCTCTCTCTCGAACTCGAACTGACGCACACATATACTACACGCATAACGGAAATAGAGAGAGAGGGGGAGAGGGAGAGATGCTAGGTAGGGAGGGTAGGGAAAAGGACAGAGGACGCGAGCGCGCGCGCGCACACACACACACACACACACACACACACACACACACACACACACGCGCGCAAGAGAGCGAGAGCGAGAGAGAGACGGACAGACAGACAGACAGACAGACAGACAGATCTAGAGACAGACAGACCGTTTATCTAAGCTCCGGGGTGGTGAATGGCTGTTAGCTGTCCAGAAACCAGAAAGTAGAATGTGATATCGCAGGAGCCCCCACCCCCACCCCCACGCCCACCCCCCCCCCCCAACCCTCCTGGGACAAGGGGGCAAACGATTGGCTCTGTATCATCACTCATGGGCGGGTGAAGGGCGGGAGGGTGGGAGGGATGTGGGGGAGGGATGAGGGGGGTGGGGGGGGAGGGAGGTGACGACATTGGCCCTCATCTCTATCTCAGCAGGGACACAGCATCAATGGGATCGGCAACAGCCACACACCCATCAGCACGATGAGAAAAAGGCGAATGGGCCAGACCTCAGGGAGGAGGGAAAAAGGGGGGAATGAATGATGATGAGAGGCGTGGGGGGAGTGAGCGAGGATGGGGGGTGAGGGGGGGGGGGTATTTTTTGTTCCCCTGCTCTTAAAACACACCCTTGTGCCGGCTGAGGTCATATGACGACATCGCCATTTGAGGGGAAAAAAGGGAAACAACAACAACAACAACAACAACAAAATGGCAAGGACGACGACAATGACCTCGGCACATCACCAAGGACAACGGCGTCGAGGGGGCGCTGACCCAACGCAAGTATGCCCTTCCCTACATCAGCGAAAAAAACGCCTCCGTTCTTGAACACTTTTGAAACCAATAGAACCAACCCACATACTGATTATACTATGAAAACGAAAGGTGGAGATACTATGTGCTATACTTAATGCAGAGAAGAGAAAGACTTAGGGATACTTTTTGATGAAGCTTTAACTTTTGACTTTTGACCAGAGGGCAACTAAGAATGCTAATAAAAGCTTGGCATAACTGAAAGGGCATTTTCATTTCTGGACAAAGATACATTTGTTTATTTATTTATTTATATAAGGCACTAGTAAGATCTCATCTTGAGTATGGCACAGTAATTTGGTATCCATATTTGGAAAGGGAATCTGCCCTAATTGAAAAAGGTACAGAGAAGAGCTACCAAGTTGGTACATGGTATACAGAATTTGTGTCATAGAGACAGATTGAAGCACTTAGATATCCCCCCATTGAAAGCTAGAAGAGTTAGAGGAGATTTAATTCAAGATTTTAAGAGATTTCTAACAGCACCAAAACATATATAAATATGCAGGATTTCTTTAAATCAATAAATTATACCCTTACTAAAATAGTACTAGTAAAATCTTTATTGAATACAGTCGTACCAACAACAAAAAAATGTTTTAGTAACCGTGTTGCACCTCTGTGGAATATGTTGCCCACTAACATTAAATGTGTACAAGATACTAACACCTTCAAAGAGCTAACTGACAAATGGCAGTACTTTGTTGATACAAAATATGATTATGACGATTAAAACCGTCACTAAAGACTGAGCGATCACAAATGACCTTATATCACCTATATTATTTTTTTTTTTAATTTCATAAAATGTTGGTACAATTGAAAGCCTAGATGGCTATGTGTTTAATACAGGTCCCTATATCCTGAATCCTGGAAAAATGCTGTCTGAGTTTTATACAAAAGTACCACAGGACAATTCATCTTTTTAGTAGATTCACCAATAGCAACACCTTTTTAACCCCCCCCCCCCCCCCCCCCCCCCCCCCCCCTCAGTAACATCTATCTTTCAGTAAACTTATCCGCAGGAGCATCGATCCTATAGTTGACTCATCATCTTTTAGTGTAACATCTATTTCAGCAGGCACACTACCAGGAACCTCGATCTGTTCACACGCTCATCATCATGAACGTTTGTATTTCAGCAGGCACACCACCTGGAACATCTCTATTTTTTTTCTCAGACATACTAACAGGAACATCTGTTTTTTCACAGACATACTATCAGGAACATCTGTCTTTTTCACAGACATACTATCAGGAACATCTGTCTTTTTCACAGACATACTGTCAGGAACATCTGTCTTTTTCACAGACATACTATCAGGAACATCTGTCTTTTTCACAGACATACTATCAGGAACATCTGTCTTTTTCACAGACATACTATCAGGAACATCTGTCTTTTTCACAGACATACTATCAGGAACATCTGTCTTTTTCACAGACATACTATCAGGAACATATGTCTTTTCACAGACATAGCATCAGGAACATCTGTCTTTTTCACAGACATACTATCAGGAACATCTGTCTTTTTCACAGACATACTATCAGGAACATATGTCTTTTTCACAGACATACTATCAGGAACATCTATCTTTTTCACAGACATAGCATCAGGAACATCTGTCTTTTTTCACAGACATACTATCAGGAACATCTGTCTTTTTCACAGACATACTATCAGAACATATGTCTTTTTCACAGACACACCACCAGGAACATCTATCTTTTTCACAGACATACTATCAGGAACATCTATCTTTTCACAGACATACTATCAGGAACATCTATCTTTTTCACAGACATACTATCAGGAACATCTGTCTTTTTCACAGACATACTATCAGGAACATCTATCTGTCTTTTTCACAGACATACTGTCAGGAACATCTGTCTTTTTCACAGACATACTATCAGGAACATCTGTCTTTTTCACAGACATACTATCAGGAACATCTGTCTTTTTTCACAGACATACTATCAGGAACATCTGTCTTTTTCACAGACATACTATCAGGAACATCTATCTTTTCACAGACATACTATCAGGAACATCTATCTTTTTCACAGACACTATCAGGAACATCTATCTTTTTCACAGACATACTCATCAGGAACATCTATCTTTTTCACAGACACATACTATCAGACATATCTTTTTCACAGACACACCACCAGGAACATCTATCTTTTTCACAGACATACTATCAGGAACATCTGTATTTTCACAGACATCTATCAGGAACATCTATCTTTTTTCACAGACATATCATCAGGAACATCTATCTTTTCACAGACATATCATCAGGAACATCTATCTTTTTCACACAGGAACATCTATCTTTTTCACAGACATATCATCAGGAACATCTATCTTTTTCACACAGGAACATCTATCTTTTTCACAGACATACCACCAGGAACATCTATCTTTTTCACAGACATAACATCAGGAACATCTATCTTTTAGCAGACATACTATCAGGAAACATCTATCTATTTTTTTTCACAGACATACCATCAGGAACATCTATCTTTTTCACATACACCAGGAACATCTATCTTTTTCACAGACATATTATCAGGAACTTCTATCTTTTTTCACACAGGAACATCTATCTTTTTCACAGACATATCATCAGGAACATCTATCTTTTTTTCACAGACATAACATCAGGAACATCTAACTTTTTCACACAGGAACATCTATCTTTTTCACACAGGGAAAATCTATCTTTTTTTCACACATATCACACATCTATCTTTTTCACGCAGGAACATCTATCTTTTTCACAGACATATCATCAAACATCTATCTTTTTCACGCAGGAACATCTATCTTTTTCACAAACATATCCACAACAAACATCTATCTGTTAGTAAACATTCCACAAGGAACATCTATCTTTTGCCAAACATTCCACAAGGAACATCTATCTTTTACCAAACATTCCACAAGGAACATCTATCTTTTACCAAACATTCCACAAGGGACATCTATCTTTTACCAAACATTCCACAAGGAACATCTATCTTTTAATCAGGAACATCCATCTCTTTGCAGACAAACGATCTTTTTTGCAGATATACTACCAGGAACATCTGTCTTTCAGCAGTCATACCACAATGAATACCGGTATTTCAGCGGACATACCACCAAGAACATCTGTATTTTAGCAGAAATAACACCAGAAGCAACAGTATTTTAGCAGAAATACCACCACCAGGAACAGGTGTATTTTAGCAGACATACTATCAGGAACATCTGTCTTTCAGCATATTTATCTCTTCGAATATAGACCATTTGGCAGGATCACTACCGAGAATGTCTTTCTTCCAGCAGACTTACCAGCAAACAGTATACGACTTTTAAAGGACTCAGTATCTGTAACGTTTATCTTTTAGCCGTCTTGCCACTAAGTTTAGCAGACTAACTATAAAGAACTTTTATCTGCTAGCAGACGCGCTATCAAGAATATCTACAAGTAAGCAGTCTCATTTTTTCAAAGTTATCTATCTATCAGCGAACTCACAACTCGGGACTTTTCACCTTTATTAAGCAAGCTCATTAGCAAATATATCTCTGTCTTTCAGCCGACTTCTCGCTGACAATGCATGTCTTTCAGCAGACGTATTATACCCAACTTTCTCTTCAAGTAATGTTATCAGCCCTGATTTGGCCCGCACAGTTAGCCGGGCTACAAACAACACGAAGTAAACTGAATCAGATCGACCACCAGCAACATCGATCTTTAGGTAGATCTATCTCTCAGGAGAAATATCCCGCACTGAGCACCTCTGTACTGGTTCGTAAGTTATGCGTTTGTCTTACAACTGCAGATATTCACACACACACACACACACACACACACACGCACGCAAGCACGCACTCCCCCCCTCCACACACACACACACACACACACTCCTCCTCTAACCCACCCAGCCACCGCCCCCACCAAGTAAACCTCTTTCCCTCAAAAAAAAAAAAAAAAGAATACAATCAATAAGACGTCGATGGTTTTCTTTGTTCATGCGTTCGATGGAAAGATCCTTCGTTTCAAAATGCTATCGATCATGCCATTGCAATACGGGACAGATGCATAAGAATAAGATATTACCGCACTCTGGCTCGACACGAATGCAGTGGTGTATACGTCAGAAAATATATAACCCTAGTAAGATTAACGATTTTTCTTCAGGAAATACAGAGAACACAGTAGACTTTTAAAACCTACTTTCAAAGTGCCCAGCTTTAGATGGATGTTTGATACTGTGACTCATGTTGATTGAATCCTTCACTTCCCAAGGGCAGCAGCCAAAGGACTAGAGCTCTTCAGTCTCCGTTCTTAATGTTTCATAGATCAGTCGGCCATGATCTTACCGTCCTGTGAGACGCTTCGCGAAGAAGGTCCGGTGTAAGGTTCCGTCAGCACCCTCACGCCAGAAATCACCCCCAGCGGGTGAAAGACAGGCTCATGCACGTGCACATGCATCATCTTTTCCAATTCCCAAAGTGTCCAAAACGACAAAACATCAAAGTTCACTGCACTGAGGGGGGTGGGGGAGGGGAGGGAGAGCAGGGGGGGATTCTGGCTGGGCCAGAACTTACCATCCCTCGCTTTTCGCCTGTTTCAAAATCACTCACCAGAAACAGATAGGACATTTAATCCATAAATCAATGCCCCCTCATCAGTGAAGACGGTACTGTGAAAAATATATACTTTAAACACCCCCCCCCCCCCCAAAAAAAAAAAAAAAAATCATGTCCGTCAGTGTGCATCAATTAACTGTCAGATACTAAACAACACACAACAATTAATGACTATCAGCATATTACACTTTGAATCGTAAATGTTATATGCAAGTAAAGAACAAGATGTCTTAACGTAGTTGCGTTTCCAGACATCATCAGCAATGAAAGTGGACACAAAAGAAAGGTGTCTATAACAGCTTTGATGACAGAATCGATTCCTAAGATCACTCATCGTAGGACAACACGAAAACACACCTCACTTCGTTTTCCTCGGCATTTTCACATCACGGGGCAGTAAGACTATGCTCATCATGTTTCCTGTCACGATAGTCACGGGAAACGCCAAACCTAGACTTTTGTGAATATATTTTAGATGTCAGCCCATACAGGTCGTCATTGATGAGAATCAACGGGAACAGACATTCATGCTTCGCCCTCATGACCTCCGGAGAAGAAACTGACCATAAAATCACCACGTTATGAGAGGCACAGGGTCCCCTAGGCAGATCTGTTACCCGTGCAAGTTTGCAATTCTATCATTGTACCCACAACGATGATGATGATGATGATGATGATGATGATGATGATGGTGATGATGATGGCAATGTCTTGATAGGGATGG
>JADBJO010006611.1:82500-85000 GCA_016801955.1 Conus betulinus
AGCTGCTGTTATCAGCGTTATAGTCCACGTCTCACAGGCACAGAGAAATATGGCAATGATCAGGGAGCGCGCATCCGCCTGATCGTGGAACTGATTGTGATATTTCTGTCCTTCCAGATGGGTCTCAGTCTGCCTAACGCTGCTGTCGTTGGCGCAACTCTGGAGAGTACTTCAGGTTTTGATCCCTCATCTGAAACAATAGCCCCGAGGTTCGTGAAGCTCTGAACTGTCTCTAGTTTTACTCCCTTCAAAGAGATGTCAGCACTGATGCCGATAACGTCACTATCAAGGGAGAGAAACTTGAGACTGTTCCGAACATCAAGTACCTCGGGGCAGTTGCAGATTCAGGGGCTGACAATTCCTCATACGCACAAGGGGACGACGCTATTGAAGTGCTCGCTGTCTGCCTGTGGGAACTTGTCAGACTGTTAGCGCGCCAGCGGCTCAGATCATCAACTGATCACAAAGCTGCCATCAGCTGTCTCACACGCCGCTCGTGCAGATCCCAGACAGCAACAGCGCTGGTGCCATTGAAGGCAATTTTTGAAAGTGTACGTCTGCAACCGTATATGGTTGGCGCACGGAGACGCAGATGTATGGCTTTCCGTCGTGCATTCTCTCCCATCGCTCCCCATCTCCCCCAAACCCCCCCATTCCCCGTCTATCTCGTCTCCCATCTAGGACGCTCAATTGCACACCTCGGTTCAAAACGTGAAGCTGGTAACGCTTTCACACGCCTGCAATTGTGGTATTGGTGATGGAAGACCAGAACATGTACTGCAGATTTATTCTCTCTCTCTGAGAGAGACAGACAGACGGACAGACAGACAGAGAGGGAGTCAGACAGACAACAAAGACATACAGAGACAGACAGACATACAGACAGACAGACAGACAAACAGACAGACAGATAGAGAGAGAACAGGTGTGGTCAGGAGCAATTCCACTTTATGACAGCAAACTGTGCGGTGTGACAGAGGGCCTGGAGATAATGACCTCATTCTCATCATGGACAGACTGCCATTGGGATCATATCAGTCCTGATCACCCAGACTTCAACTCCCGTCAGCTCTTTCTAACAAACCAAACTTTTTTTCTTTTCTTTTCTTTCTGTCTTTCTTTTTGTTGCTTTGGGCGAACAGAGTGGCAGAGCAACAATGGGGACGATGTCCTTGTTGACCACTTGAAGACAAAACTGATCTTGTTTGTATGGAAGACGAAGTGGATTTTACAAGGAAAGAAGACGAACTAGAGAGCAAACTGTAAAAACCTTTTTTTTTTTCCCCTACTGTTTCATTTTCTGCGTGATTCCAGTGACACTCTACTCCTCACGCCGCTCATTCCGGCACCTCGTCCATAGCCACACCCCGCCAAGTCTCCACACAGCTCTTGGCACCGGCAATCCACAGGGAGCAGTCAATGTCGAGTCGTCGTCAAGAGGCAACCCACCCAGAGGAGACTGCTGCACCGCTGCCGAGTCACTTCGGTGGTGTTCAGTGGTGCCTGTTCTGATCCAACAACGTACGCAGGACAACTCCTAACAGCCATCTGCTGACGACAATAACTGCTACCTCACGGAGCCAGCGTGGGTGAGCTCTCCCTCTCGAACGGCAGCCAGCACATCCATCCCCCATGAATTTGCCGATACCGGTGAGGTCGATGCGAAGTCAGCAAGGGCATAAAACGTGGACGGGGAATCAAAATTGAGATCACGACCATAAGAGCAGGACATGAACAGCCACCGAATTTGAGACTGGTGTTGTTGTTGTTGTTGTTGTTGTTGTTGTTGTTGTTGTTGTGTTGTTGTTGTACGCTGATCGATGAGGATGAGAATGGTGAAGATAATACTCCGGAGCTCTGTTCTAGTCTAGGACTGCATGACAGGACTGTACTCGACGCTGAATTTCTTGAATGTATCCCGGCGTCAACCAAGCCCGAGAGATACAGACACCTGCCATGCGCAACACTCTCCGAGACGAAACCGGGCTGTGCGGATCAGGTCTTCCCGACAGAGCCCAAAGCGAACTCAACTCTCTGGGGTCGGAGACGGTCAGGGCACAACAGTCCCACAAATCGATGGCTCTGATAGAAATGAACCCACGACCTCCCAGCCGGGAATACGCGACGCTAACCACGGCACGACGTCACCTTGTACCTCGCATTGTGCATCTCTGTCTGAATTCTGTGTAAAAGATATGTGTGTCAGGCTACATGACTGGTCGAATTCTGTGAATGTCCTGCCGATGGGTGGGAAGTTCTGTTGTTGTGTGTGTGTGTGTGTGTGTGGTGGTTTTTTTTTTTTTTTTTTTTTTTTTTTTTTTTACTTTTTTTTTAACCGGTTGGATCAAAAAACCCGTTACCTGTCTGGTGATGGAAGAACTCTCTCCTTCCACACGAAGCTCTCTGGTTTTCCGCTCAGCACATGAGGGAACGAAATCAGCGTGTATATGTGTGCGTGTGTGTGTGTGTGTGTGTGTGGGTGGGTGCGCTCGCGCGCGCG
>JADBJO010006611.1:107500-115000 GCA_016801955.1 Conus betulinus
ACAAACGCGTATCCCCTAGAGAGAGAGAGAGAGAGAGAGAGAGTAGGAGAGAGATCTAGAGAGAGAGATAATAGATATGGAGTAGAGGATTGTGATATAGTAGATAGGGAGAGATATATAAACTCCGCTAGCATCTGCGAAGCGGATCTAGAGCGATATAGAGATAGCGAGCGATATCTAGATAGCTAGATAGCTAGAGAGAGAGTAGCGAGAGACCTTCTTTTTGAACACTTTTATGTTACTTTGCCTCTTTATTATTTTAATATTGTCCCTACCAAAGAGGTCTTTTGACAAGCAGAGGGGGTAAGTCAACAGTAACAAAAACTTTTCCCTCTTTCCTTTCCTGCAAACAAATAGTACACTTTCATTTCCTAGTGTGTATCAAAATCCAAAGTTAACAAAAACAAATAAATTCGTAATATTTTTCGTTTATGTCATTCCTTCCTCACCTCACGCACAGGAGTAATGCAGTAAAGGTTAAAAAAAAAACACCTTAAAGACTTGGACTTGTAACTTTAAGACTCCACTCTCAATCAAAATGATGCCCATTGTATTGTACTGAATCAATTCTTCAACAACTGCGACCTGAATGATCGACACTGAATCATGAATAAGATGAATCAGCTATTTGACTTGATCTCTTCTAATGTAGGGTTGTCTTAAATTTTCACTATCCTTATCTCTCTAATAATGTCTAATCTTTGAATGCTTCCGCTATGAATTTCTGTAACTGATTTAATTACAAGGTTCATCATCTTGATGTAATAACACGTTCAGCGACATTTTGATCACACGCCAGCTACATTTAACTGGAAAAATATCTAACTGGAAAATGAACAATTTGTCCGCACTTCATTATAAGCAGTACAGTGGAACAGAAAGTGAAAGGGTTCTTCGTCATCAATAATATGTCTACATGCAGGACAAGGAGATTCGGTGGATGTTCACATTCAACACATCCTTTTGTTCGCAATTAAAACTTAAGTTCTCAACCTAAGTCTGCGTAATTATTCTGTGCATCTATCTGTTATGACATTGGAATAGAAACTTTTCAGAATGGAACACATTCTTAAAATGAGAGAAAAACCAGTGAATATTTTTCTTTACTTTTCCATATCTGAGTGCCACCACACCTGACTGACTGAACTGAAACACATTTACTGTCAGATTAAATAGTGTTGTACTGACCCCCAAAGTGCCACACACACACAACACACACAGCACAACACACACACACACACACACACCACACACACACACAACCACACACAGAAGAAGAGAAGAGAAGAAAGAGAGAGAGAGCACAAAATTAACGCAGATGTACTTATGACTGACGTGCGGTGAACGAAGAAATAATGGAATAGTGTCCAGAGATAATTACAGGAGGAATCATTTCGTCTATTGTTCTGAAACAGTCTCTGCCAAGCACCTAAAACCAAACAACGTTTTGAAATCTCTCTCTCTCTCTCTCTCTCTCTCTCCCTCCCTCTCTCTCTCTCTCGGAGTGTGTTTGTGTTGTGTGTGTTGTGTGTGTGTGTGTGTGTGTGTGTTGTGTGTGTGTGTGTGCGTGTGATGTATGTGGCGTGTGTGTGTGATCTTTATTTCTTTAAAAGATTGTTCATGAACTGACAGGTAACATGTAAAGAAGAAAAAAACAGCAGCAGCAGCAGCAACAACAACAACAACCACAACAATAAACAACACACACACATCGTCTCTCCTCTCTCTCTCTCTCGTCTCTCTCTCTCACTCTCTCTCCTCTGTCTCTCTCATTCACTCTCTCTCTTCTCTCCCCCGCATCTCATCTCTCCTCTCTCTCTCCCCCCTCCTCTCTCATCTCTCTCGCTCTCTCCTCTCCTCTCTCTCCAACCGCTCTCTCTCTCTCTCTCTCTCTCTCTCACTTGAATGGTGCCCGTGTGGCCGCTGTTCAATAAAACATTTTCGTTCGTTTCGTTCTCCTCTCTCTCTCTCTTCCCTCTCTCTCTCTCTCCTCTCTCTCTCTCTCTCTCTCTCTCTCTCTCTCTCGCTCTCTCTCTCTCTCTCCTCTCTCTCTCTCCTCCCGTCTTCCTCTCTTTAACGGCCTCATTCCCAATTCATTCAGTTCTTTCCAAATATTCGGCTTTTTCGTGTGTGTGTGTGTGTGTGTGTGTTCGTTCGTGCGTGCGTGCGTGCGTGCGTGCGTGCGTGTTTCTCTGGAATTCTTAGTTTTTTTCTTTTTTTTTCGTTTTTTTTTTTCTTTTTTTTTTTCTCAGGAATTCGAAGTCCTTTTTCTTTTCTTTTTTTTTTTTTTGTCTCTGGTGCTATGTTTCTAAGTATCTTTATGTCCTTTATTTTGCGTCTCGGAGTTTCCTTTCAAAGTCTTGTTTCCTTTGTTTGATGTGTGTGATGTGTGTGTATATGAGAGAGAGAGAGAGAGAGAGAGAGAGAGAGAGAGAGAGAGAGAGAGAGAGAGAGAGAGAGAGAGAGAGAGAGAGAGAGGTCACACACGTCTTGCCGCCTTAAACCCATATTTGAACTTTCTTCCCCTCCCCTTTCTCTCTCCTCTCTCTCTATCTCTCTCTCTCTCTCTCTCTCTCTCTCTCTCTCTCTCTCTCTCATCAATGCGACTCAGAAGATGTCAAGGGGAACAACTGATCGATTGGTTGGCCGTCAGGGACGTGAGGGTCGATGAGAGTTATGACCCATGGAACAACTGACAGCCGCTTCGCAGCATCCACAGCCTTGAGCATTACAGCCACACTCCCCCGACACCATGTCGGGATAATATGACAGTAGAAACTGGAGGAGGGGGCGGGTCTACATAATACTGCAGTGATACAACCTGAATGAGATAATACGTCAAGACGGGTACTAGCGAAAACGCATCCCTCCACCACCGCCCCTCACATGGACAGACAGACAGACAGACAGACACGCACGCACTGACTGACTGAAACCATTTACTGTCAGATTAACATAGTGTTGTACTGACATTTTAAAAGGATAAAACCTAAATAAATTAATGAGAAAACGAAAATAATACAATAACATCTGAAAGACATAAAAGACATAAAGAAAAATTAACAGGGAAACATTTAAAATTTGTAAGTTGAATAATATAATCAGAAATTGTAACAATAAACCAAATTACATCTTTACTGTACTGAGAATAAAAAATCTCTCTCTCCTCTCTCTCTCTCTCTCTCTCTCTCTCTCTCTCTCTCTCTCTCTCTGAGAACACCATTAAAAAATAGAAAGAAAAGAAAAGACCCCGCCCCCTAAACACACACACACACACACACACACACACACACACACCACGCTTCCCATTCTCCCTACTCACGTGTATGCGAGCACGCACATAATACTGAAATGATACAACCTGAATGATAATACGTCAAGACGGGTACTAGCGAAAACGCATCCCTCCACCACCGCCCCTCACACAGACAGACAGACAGACACGCACGCACGCACACACGCGCGCGCACATACTCACACTCAGAGAGAGAGAGAGAGAGAGAGAGAGAGAGAGAGAGAGAGAGAGAGAGAGAGAGAGAGAGAGAGAGAGGAGAGAGAGAGAGAGAGAGAGAGATTCCAACTCGAAACACCTGACTGGTTGCTCCGAACTCAACGGTTGAGCTCGCATGGGTCTGCTTTTTCCATCAGTCTGTGTCTCTAGGATATAAAGGAAGGTGGCGACAGGGACAGACCGACGGACAGACTGACAAATACAGGTAACCTGAGACAGAAAAACATCCAGGCAAAGCGGGGGGGGGGGGGGGGGGGGAGGAGAGAACGGGGAAATGGATGCCAAAGGGTTAATGATTGATTGATTGATCGATTGGTTTGTTGATTTCTCGACTGATCGTTCCGTCGATTCATTGATTGACTGATTAACTTGTTGAAAAATGGCTTTATATTGCATGACTGTGGAGTATGAAACGAGACTCCAGAGAGACAGAGAGACGTGAGAGATGTTATGTTCCAAACAAGCCACCTACTCTCTCTCTCTCTCTCTCTCTCTCTCTCTCTCTCTGACGTCTTAGAAGCTGTTCTCGTTTTGTTGTTGCTGTTGTTCTTCTCGTTTCCTGAGAAATGATTCATCTTTTTAACCTTTCATCTGAATGATTGCGCTCGTTCCCCTTCAAATGGGCCAAAGGCTTTACCGAATAAAAGACTGAAGTCTGATGTCTGTCTGTCTGTCTGTCTGTCTGTCTGTCTGTCTGTCTGTCTCTCTCTCTCTCTCTCTCTCTCTCTCTCTCTCTCTCTCTCTCTCTCTCTCTCTCTCTCTCTCTCTTCCATGCTCTTCCTAACTCTCCTCCCCCATCTTGTTTTCCTTCCCCTCCCCCTCTCTGTGTCTCTCTCTCTCCTTCTCCCCCTCTCTCTGTCCCTCTCCCTCTCCTTCCTTCCTCTCTCTTTCTCTCTCCCGGCCCTCCCCCCCCCCCCCCCTCATTCTCTCCCCATCTCTCCCCATCTCTCTCTCTCTCTCTCTCCAATCCCATCTCTCTCCCTCCTCCCTCCCTCCCTCCCTCTCTCTCTCTCTCTCTCTCTCCTCTCTCTCTCTCTCTCTCTCTCTCTCTCTCTCTCTCTCTTGTAGCTTTAAGTGAATTCCCCCCAACTGCGGTGGCTCCGAGGGTCTTGGAGATTGATTGCTGATTCCTTCATCCATTGTCCGTGATGGAGTGATTTTACACACTGTGACCGTAGAGGATCCATGTCACGGTGACTCCGGGCAGAACAGGTGTCACAGTGACTCCGGGCACAGCAGGTGTCACAGTGACTCCGGGCACAGAAGGTATCACAGTGACTGGGCAGAACAGGTGTCACAGTGACTCCGGGCACAGAAGGTATCACAGTGACTGGGCAGAACAGGTGTCACAGTGACTCCGGGCACAGAAGGTATCACAGTGACTGGGCAGAACAGGTGTCACAGTGACTGGGCAGAACAGGTGTCACAGTGACTCCGGGCACAGCAGGTGTCACAGTGACTCCGGGCACAGAAGGTATCACAGTGACTGGGCAGAACAGGTGTCACAGTGACTCCGGGCACAGAAGGTATCACAGTGACTGGGCAGAACAGGTGTCACAGTGACTGGGTAGAACAGGTGTCACAGTGACTGGGTAGAACAGGTGTCACAGTGACTCTGGGTAGAACAGGTGTCACAGTGACTCTGGGTAGAACAGGTGTCACAGTGACTGGGTAGAACAGGTGTCACAGTGACTCTGGGTAGAACAGGTGTCACAGTGACTGGGTAGAACAGGTGTCACAGTGACTCTGGGCAGAACAGATGTCACAGTGACTGGGTAGAACAGGTGTCACAGTGACTCAGGGAACAGCAGGAGTCACCGTCACTTCAAACACAGCAGGTGTCACCGTGACTCCAAACACAGCAGGTGTCACCGTGACTCAGGGCACAGCAGGTGTCACCGTGACTCTAGGCACCGAAGATACATGTGTCACAGTGACTCCGCAGTAAAAGGACAGGTGTCACAGTTACTTCATGTAGTAAAATGACAGGTGTCATGGTGACTACAAGCACTACTCAAAGGACAGGCGTCACTGTGACTCAGGGCAGTAAAAGGACAAGTGTCACAGTGACTCCAGGCAGTAAAGAACAGGTGTCACAGTGACTCCAGGCAGTAAAAGGACAGGTGTCACAGTGACTCCAGGCAGCAAAAAGGACAACTGTCACAGTGACTCCAGGCAGCAAAAGGACAGGTGTCAGTGACTCCAGGCAGCAAAAGGACAGGTGTCACAGTGACTCCAGGCAGTAAAAGGACAGGTGTCACAGTGACTCCAGGCAGCAAAAAGGACAACAGTCACAGTGACTCCAGGCAGCAAAAGGACAGGTGTCACAGTGACTCCAGGCAGTAAAAGGACAAGTGTCACAGTGACTCCAGGCAGTAAAGAACAGGTGTCACAGTGACTCCAGGCAGTAAAAGGACAGGTGTCACAGTGACTCCAGGCAGCAAAAAGGACAGGGTGTCACAATGACTCCAGGCAGCAAAAAGGACACCTGTCACAGTGACTCAAGGCAGCAAAAGGACAGGTGTCACAGTGACTCCAGGCAGTAAAAGGACAAGTGTCACAGTGACTCCAGGCAGTAAAAGGACAACTGTCACAGTGACTCCAGGCAGCAAAAGGACAGGTGTCACAGTGACTCAGGCAGTAAAAGGACAAGTGTCACAGTGACTCCAGGCAGTAAAAGGACAAGTGTCACAGTGACTCAGGTAGTAAAAGGACAGGTGTCACAGTGACTCAGGCAGTAAAGGGACATGTGTCACAGTGACTCCAGGCACTAAAAGGACAGGTGTCACAGTGACTCCAGGCCGTAAAAGGACATGTGTCACAGTGACTCAGGCAGTAAAGGGACATGTGTCACAGTGACTCCAGGCACTAAAAGGACAGGTGTCACAGTGACTCCAGGCCGTAAAAGGACATGTGTCACAGTGACTCCAGGCCGTAAAAGGACATGTGTCACAGTGACTCCAGGCTGTAATGGGTCAGGGGGTCACAGTGATTTCATGCCCTAAGGGAATACATTTCACAGTGACCTCATGCAGTGACTCCATTTACTAAAAATGCAGGTGTTACAGGGACTCCATCCACTGAGAATACAGATGTCACAGTGATTGCATGCACTGAGAATACAGATGTCACAGTGATTACATCCACTGAGAATACAGATGTCACAGTGATTCCATGCACTGAGAATACAGATGTCACAGTGATTCCATCCACTGAGAATACAGATGTCACAGTGATTCCATGCACTGAGAATACAGGTGTCACAGTGATTCCATGCATTGAAAATACATGTTACAGGGACTCCATGCACTGAGAATACAGGTGTTACAGGGACTCCATGCACTGAGAATACAGGTGTTACAGGGACCCCATGCACTGAGAATACAGGTGTTGCAGGGGCCCCATGCACTGAGAATACAAGAGACAGTGATTCCATGCATTGAGAGTACAGGTGTTACAGGGACTCCATGCACTGAGAATACAGGTGTTACAGGGACTCCATGTACTGAGAATATAGGTGTTACAGTGATACAAACCTTGAGAATACAGGTGTCACAGTGATATCTTGCCTTTGAGAAAGCAGGTGTCACAATGACACGATGCCTTGAGAATACAGGTGTTACAGAGACTCCGTGCACTGAGAATACAGGTGTTACAGCGACTCCATGCATTGAGAATACATGTGTTACAGGGACTCCATGCATTGAAATTACAGGTATATTACAGTGACACAAGCCTTGAGAATACAGGTGTCACAGTGACACAAACCTTGAGAATACAGGTGTCACAGTGACACAAGCCTTGAGAATACAGGTGTCACAGTGACACAAGCCTTGAGAGTACAGGTGTCAGTGACACCATGCCTTGAGAATACAGGTGTCACCGTGACACCATGCCTTGAATGCAGGTGTTACAGGGTCTCCATGTGTTGAGAATACAGGTGTTACAGTGACACAAGCCTTGAGAATACAGGTGTCGTAGTGACACCA
>JADBJO010006612.1:0-2500 GCA_016801955.1 Conus betulinus
AGCACACCGCTAGGCTTTAGAGAACAACACTGGCCGCACCACAGCACACTCGCTAGGGTTACGAGCCACGCGGACCCGCCACCGCACACCCGCTACGATTTAGGACCACACCGGCCCCGCCCGACACAGCACACCCGCACTCCTAGGTTAGAGACCACACGGCGCCACAGCACAACGCTAGGTTTACGCGGCCGCCACAGCAAACCCACGTTTAGCCCGACCAACAGCAGCACACCCGCTGGGTTTTTTTCGAGCCAAAGCACAACGGCTAGGACGGGGACCCGTGGGCGCCACAGCAACACCCGCTGCGGTCTCGGGTTTTTAGAGACCACGCGGCGCCCACAGCCACATAGGTTGCTAGGTTGTACAGGGACCACCCCACGGCGCCACAGTACATCCGCTAGGTTTTAACAGACCCCCACGGCGCCACAGTACATCGCTAGAGCTAGGTTTACAGACCCCACGGGAGCCACCCCCCACACGGCGACCACAGTACATCCGCTGGGTTTACAGACCCCCACAGACGCCACAGCACACCGCTAGGTGTACAGACCCCACAGCGCCACAGCACATCCGCTAGGTGTACAGACCACACGGCGCCACAGCACATCTGCTAGGTTTAGGGATCACACGGCGCCACAGCACATTGCTAGGTTTAGAGATCACACGGCGCCACAGCACATCTGCTAGGTTTAGGAGATTAGTTTAGACAGCACACGGTTTACGCACACAGCACATCTGCTAGGTTTAGAGATCACACGGCGCGCCACAGCACATCTGCTAAGTTTAGAGATCACACGCGCGCCACAGCTCATCTGCTAGGTTTCTAACCACACGGCGCAACGACATCCGCTAGGTTTAGAGACCACACGGCGCACGATTTTTAAAACTGATAGATAAATGAATAGTGATGACTAAGGTAAGAGGGATGAAGAAGAGGGGTCTCCATGGCAACGACTTAGAGGATGTCTGACCTACGCCTTAGCCCCTGCGCTGGTCAGACCTTGAGTACCTGTCTAACTTATATTGGTTGTGTCGTTATGATCATTGTGTGTACGTGTGGCGTATGTACACAGTGTGGGTACATAGAGCGCGGGTGCATGGGTATGTGGGCACAGCCCCATGAGTGCGTGTGCGTGTGCAAGTGTGGTGTGATGCCACGTGTGCATGTGCGTGCCCGTGTGTGTGTGTGTGTGTGTGTGTGTGTGTGTGTGTGTGTGTGTGTGTGTGTGTGTGTGTGGTGTGTGTGTTGTGTGTGTGTCTGTGAAGATTACATATTTCTGTTTAATGTTTAAAAAAAAAAAAACTGCATGTATGTACTGTGTGTATTTCTTTTCATCCTCCTCCTCCTCCTCATCATCATCGTGACCATTCATCATAATCATCATCATCATCATCATCATCATCATCATCCTTATCATCATAGTAGCTCGCAGAAATACTACTGATAGGAGCAGCAGCAGCCGCAGCAGCAAAGGCAGACGTAAGGTAGTAGTTAGTAGTGGTGGTAGTGGAATGGTACTTAGTAGTATCAGTAGAAGTATTGCAGTATTTGGAGCAAAATACGGTTATTTTCCTTCTGTCTCTGTGCGCATTGGTGCAAGCCGCGCTTGTGTATGTTTGTATGTGTGCATGTGTGTGTGTAGTGTGTGTGCATGTAAGTGTATTTGTGTGTGTGTGTTGTGTGAATGTGTGTGTGTGTGTGTGTGTGTGTGTGTGTGTGTGTGTGTGTGTTGTGTGTGTGTGTGTGTGTGTGTGTGTGTGTGTGAATGTGTGTGCGGTGTTACCACAAAGATGACTATGCACTTGTCCTGCCACAAAGGAATAATAAATGTTTGCATTTTTATCAAAGCTAATCATGATTGTGGGCATTTTACAAAACGATAATCATGTATGTGGGATCTGCCCACAAGATAATTCTTTACGTGTGGGTTTTTGTCCCCGAGAGATAGTAATTTGTATGTATTTGTATTACAAACGATATGGATGATCGTGTTTGTAGATGGTGGTAAATATGATTATGTTCATAAGTTGCAAAATATTCGTTTTTGTGCTCGAGACAATCGTGGCAATCTGGCTTCTTGTTGTTTGGTTGTTCACTTTCCCCCCGGCGCACAAGACAACATTTGTGTTTTTGTCTGCAAAGATAATGACGTGTGTGTTGTGAGACGGACAGATATAATAATGCCCCGTGCAACTGTTCGCGAGATGATATGGCACGCTTATCGACAAGACTGTCAAATGTGTTTGTGTATGTCTACTGGACATAATGTGGTGGGCGTGTGTGTGTGTTTTTGTGTGTGTGTGGTTGTGTGTGTGTGTGTGTGTGTGTGTGTGTGTGTGTGTGTGTGTGTAGCCGTGTCCCAGGTTATAAAATGTGTATGTACGTCTCTTCAAGATATTTACATGTGTATGCATGTTTTCATGTCCAACTTCACAAGAATGATAGGTAAAATATCTCCTCCTCCTCCTCCCTCCTCCTCCTCCTCCTCCTCCTCCT
>JADBJO010006612.1:15000-37500 GCA_016801955.1 Conus betulinus
CATCCTACATTATTTAACGGTTAGTTTGTTTGTCTTTCTTGTTTACATCCAATATGTTGCTTGTACAGTTTGTCTTTGTTTCTTTTCATTGTTTTTGTGCAGACAGAGACAGAGAGACAGACACAGAGAGAGAGAGAGAGAGAGAGAGAGAGAGAGAGAGAGAGAGAGAGAGAGGCCGACAGACAGACAGACAGTGAGACAGAGACATAGAGGGAGGGAGAAGAAACAGGGAGAGAGAGAGAGAGAGAGAGAGAGAGGAGAGAGAGAGAGAGATTGGAGGGGGTGGATGGAGAGAGAAAGAGAGACAGACAGACAGACAGACAGAGATAGAGACAGAGCAAAAGGAAGAAAAAAAAAATGAACGCAATAACACAATGCATGTCAGCAGACACAATGAAACAAAGCAACTGCTAATGGCATTTCCACGGGATGCCAACGAACATCGTTCCTCCTCAATCCAATTTCCTGTCACCTTATTTCTTTCCTTGCACAACGCGCCGCATGGACAGTGAGTAGTTCCCGCCGACCGGGTCCCCCAGTTTGCCAAGACTGACAGCCTGTCTCTCTGGAGGTCCCCCAACCATCAATGTCAAGAAAAGAGAACTCCGTTCCGGTGTTGATACGTCGGCCTCAATGTGCCCGTGGGGGCCCTGAGTGGGTTAAAAGGACATGATTGTGGGCGCGGCGCTGTCGTGGATAGCCCCCGTGGGGCGGGGTGGGGGGGGGGGGGGGGGACAGAAGCTATCATCAGAATGGCATGTCATTTTCCGTTGCTGGAAATGTGGTGGATCTAACGCTCTGAGAGGTTGTTGGATTAGTTAGTTTAGTTCTTGTAGAAGATGTGAAGACTTTGCTTTTGACAGGATTGTGGATAGAGGGCTCTCTCTCTCTCTCTCTCTCTCTCTCTCTCTCTCTCTCTCTCTCTCTCTGAGAGGTTGTTGAATTAGTTCGTTATCTTTGCAGAAGATGTGAAAAACATGGCTTCTTCAAGGATTCAGCAGATAGATCCCCTCTCTCTCTCTCTCTCTCTCTCTCTCTCTCTCTCTCTCTCTCTCTCTCTCTGAGTTGTTGAATTAGTTCGTTATCTTTGCAGAAGATGTGAAGACATGGTTTCTTCAAGGATACAGCAGATAGAGTGCCTCTCCTCTCTCTCTCTCTCTCTCTCTCTCTCTCATCTCTCTCTCTCTCTCTCTCTCTCTCTCTCTCTCTTCTCTCTCTCGTGCGCCCTTGCCTCTCTCAAGCTCTCTCTCTCCTCGTGCGCCCTTGCCTTCTCAAGCTTGTTTCCTAGGCTGTTCTATACTTTAAATGAAATTACCTAAGAATTGTTTCCAAGATATGGCTGTGAATTAATTCAAGCAGATCGGACCATGCATTACAAACCTGATGGTGTACAAACCGATAATAAGTAAAACTGTAGAACAAAGTTACATCTAGTTGCAAACAAAGTAAGGGCGACTGCAGGCGGAAATCTAAACAATTTCACATAAATGTTAGCGAACCGCCGAAAAAAAAAAAGTGGACAACCGAATCACAAGACAAAACACGACGCGTTTCGGCCTCTTAGGTCTTCTTTAGGTAAAGATACAAAACAATTAGGACAACAAATGTGAATGAGCAAATCACTTATCTTCATTCACTTCAGCGCAAGACAGGCGTTGAATGAAAAGGCTCGTTTTCATTCAACGCCTAGTAAGTGATTGCTCGTTCATTTTCGTTGTCCTAATTGTTTTGTATCTTGCCTGAAGAAGACCTAAGAGGTCGAAACGCATCACGTTTTGTCTTGTGATTCGTTTGTCCATGTCGTTTTTTTTTCGGTTTGATAACATGTATATAAAATTTGTGGAACAAAGTTCACTGTGTATTTCTGGAGACTTCGATGAAGATTTACACAGCGCCACGATTTCAGGTGGAGAAAGATAAAGTGGGTTTCTGCACTATTCAGTGATTGGGATGGTCACTGGTCTAGAATTAAACATTTAAGAAATTGATTTAAAATACATGCAACTCTGCCGTAACGGAAAGCAACACATTTTGTGCTCATCACACATTGACAAGGTATCATAAAAATGAAAAAAAAAAAAAAATCTAGTGTCTCTGTAAGGTTTTGACAAGTCTTGAAAGGGGGGGGGGGGGGGGGGGGGGGGGGTAGAGAGCGCGCGAGAACAAAGTTAATAATGATGATCTGCAAGAAAGGTATCACAGATTCGCGATCTTTCTCTAGCAGTCTATGAAATTTATCATAGCCGTTATGTCTGTGGTCCATTGGCATGAAACAGAGATGTATCAAAGTCTACAATTCCATGGTATTCTCATCATCAAGGGTTCAAACACGGAATCCAACAGCACTCGAAAGCGGCCAGTAAAGGGTAAAAAGTGAGACGAAAAGAAAGTGTGGTAAAGAAATAAAAGTTACTGAAAAACTAAAATCATGTATAAAATATAGCGGTAAATCTTTGAGCCTGTCCTTGAGGATCTATTTCAGGATGGAAGTGAGATAAAGAGAAAAAAAAAGTGTCAACAGTCGAAGTGGTCAGCTCAACTGTTAAACTGCCAAAGCATTGTCAGCGGCTAAGAATTGTGCAGGACAGCCTTTATGTGGATCTCCGAAGAGAGATGCACTCTCCCACTGTTTGACCAATCAATAGTATGTTGAACAATCTAGTAGTGGGAGAAAACAAGTGCAGGCTAACAATTCTTCCATCATTATATCAATGAATTGGCAAAGATGCGAAGGGGAAAAAAGTGTGTGAGGGGGGGGGGGGGGGCGGGGTGGTGGGAGGGGAGGAGGATAAAAGAACTAAGGATGAAAATCAGGGAATAGATCTTAATATAAGATCATTCACTGGTAGCCTATGAAGACCATCGTAATCCATCTTGAAGACAGAACTCTTCATATTGCCTGCTCCTAGGCCTTTCGTCCGCTCCATCGGACTCGTCTGTGAGACACGGCTGATTGTGGTCACTCGACATATGCCTATGCATATATAAACATACACACAAAGGTACAAACATGGATGCATACAAACATATATGTAAACATATTTCTACACACAAACACATGCAAAGAAACTCACACACACACACACACACACACACACACACACACACACACACACACACACACACACGCTCGCGCGCGCGTGCACGTACGCGTGCACGCTCGCACACACTAGCATGCACGCACACACATACACACATACGCGCGAGCGCGTTGCTTGCGCACCTGTACGCATGTATCTATGTATGAATCCTCCCTGTGTGTGTGTGTGTGTGTGTGTGTGTGTGTGTGTGTGTGTGTGTGTGTGTGTGTGTGTGTGTGTGTGTGTGTGTGTGTGTGTTTATATGCGTGTATGTTCACTTACTTACTAACTTACTTACTTACTTACTTAGACACTTTCTCATTTCTTCAAAATCCCACTCGTTTAATTCATTCTTATTTCCTGGCTAATCCCAAGTAGAGGCCAGAATAGCTCAGCTGGGTAAAGCGCCGGACTCGTTATCTTGGGACTGCGGGTTCGCATCTCCGCCGGGGCCGTTTCGGTACAGGAGTATTTTTCTCTCGGAGTTCACATTGGTTCTGACTCCATTTCCCAGACAGTCCTTCGAATGAGACTAGAAACCGAGGTTCCGTGAGTGAACGCAAGCACAACATCTTGCACACACGTAAAATCCCATCACCAACTTTTCGGAAAGAGAAGGCCAGTTTTGGCCGTTTGTATGGATGACACGTTACACATAGCATGCACCTTCCCTGAAGTTGGAGTATGGCTGCCCTTAATGGCGGGATAAATAAAAAGAAAGACGGCCATACACACGCCTAGTGTCAGAATAATCAACTTGATGATTGTGGACACTCTATGAAAGAAGAACTCGCCAGGCTGTCTACCTCTCAACTGGCTCGTCGTCCGTCCACCTTTCTTCCTTCGTGACATCGCCCCTACCTTCCCAATCCGCTCACTCCTTCACTAACCTACATACCCATACATCACCGTTTCTGCCTTTTTTTTCTCCTGCCCTGTGTTCTCTTCACCCACTCACTCATTTACTTACTTACTTACTTACGCACTTACTTACCTACCTACGTATATACCTGTCTGTCTGCCACCTCTCTTTCATCCCAACCCCTACGCCCCAGCCCTGTCCGTTTCCGTTCTGCATTCGTTCTTCCCCCCCCCCCCCCCCCCCCCCCCCATCTCTCCATCCACTCTCCCACTCACTCATTCACTCACCACCTTATTCACTCACCTACTGGTTCATAAATCTGCAGACCTTCCAGTCCAACTTACTCCGTGTGTCCCTCATTTTCCTTAACGTCCCTTCTTTTCCGCCCTCTCCACCTCTCTCTTAACTCTCCAGCACTCATCCACTTACTTACTTACTTACTTACCAACTTGCCGTTTCTACCTACCTTTCAACTCACCGGGTTGCCTCCCTGCCCGACTATCTACTCGCTAACCCACTCCTCGTTCACTCATTAACTCACTCACTCTTTTACTGACTTCATAAATAGATTTGCCCCGCATGGTTAACCAAAGGACAGCGGCTGCACGACAGCTTGATAGTGTTTCAAGGGGAGAGAAATACACCCCTCTGCCAACACACAACGCCCCTACAATCATGTCCCCCTAACCCTGTTAGGGCCCTGGGGTGGCGACACCACGAAGAAAAACCGCCGCCCAACGGAGTTGTCTTCTCTTCACGTTGATGATGGTTCACGGAGCGACCGCGAGGGGGAGCTGTCAGTCTCGGTGAATGGCGACAGTTTGGCGGGAAATGTGATCGAGGCGACGCAATGTGCTGAGATGCAATCATTGTGGGACAAGCCCCAGACACTGTCACCATGTAACGTTAGAAGACTTCTCCTGAAGGCATTTCTGTTCATCTTTCTACTGAAAATAAAACAGACTGCATTGCTTCTGACAAGACAGACAAGGCAAAATTCTTTGTGTACGAGGATGATAGATAAGCACTGACGCGCTGTTTTTACATGCAGTCCTCGCCCTGAGTATAAGGGACTACAACATGCAGTGAAATGAAATAATGTAAGAAAGCAAACAAGCAAACAAATCAGCCATGCAATCATAGTGGAACATCAAATGAAAATAGAAGAGAAATGAAAAAAAATAATAAACAAACAAACGATGAAATAAAAATGAAAATAACAAAAATGAAGGGGAAGGAGAGACTAGGAGTGGGGGGTGGGGTGGTCTGCAGGAACATATGGAAATGTACTACAACGTACAAGAATTAGCATGCATAAAAACAGTAAAAGGAATATGACAAAGTACTACAGAATTTGGAACACACACATACACGCACGCACACACACACACACACACACACACAGACACACACACACAGACGCACACGCACACACACACACAGATAGAGATAGAGAGAGAGAGAGAGAGGAAAGAGAGAGACAGAGCAAGGTGCAATATGTAATCATTGTTCGAAAGGCATGAAAATACGTAGAAGGTATTTAGCAAAGTGAGATGGATTTTTTTTTTTTGGGGGGGGGGGGGGGGGGGAAGAGGGAAGAGAGAGAGAGAGAGAGAGAGAGAGAGGAGAGAGAGAGAGAGAGAGAGAGAGAGAGACAGACAGAGACACACAGACAGACAGACAGGCAGGCGGACAGAGACAGAGAGAGGGTGGAAGGGAGAGGGGGACAGCAGAAATGGAAAGTAGTAAATAAGCATAAGCATGTAAGAGAGAGAGAGAGAGAGAGAGAGAGAGAGAGAGAGAGAGAGAGAGAGAATGTTGCTAATAGCCAGATCAGGGTTGTCACTGCTTCGAAGTCAACTCATAAGTCATTAAAGAAATCCATTCAGTATTTCTAAAATGAATACGCTAAATACAAGTACACACGCATAAGAAGGTGTTAAGTAACACAGATTTCTTCTGTCGTCAGACATGACAAATATGTACGCACGAGTGCACAACACAATACACCCCTGATACCAGTCAGTATGAGAGTAGTTAGGCTGTAGGTAAGGTAGGCTGGATATTTTCGTACTTACCACTAACTAGAAAGTAGTGTTTCGTGCATTCGTGACTGCTGTTTATAACATTTAAGGAAGACAATGTCCTCGAAAATTTGTTCATCTGTTTTGTATTGTAAACGAACACTCCGTCCATTCACCGCTTGTTTAGCGCGTTTCTTTATTTTGGCGCCTTCTTTTCAAATGCTATTTCATTTTGCCGCTTTTTTTTTTCATCTTCTCCTTGTTTGAGTGTCCCAAAATCAGAGTTTTATTTCTCAACGAAAATGAAGCAAAATCAGTACCATTCTATTTTGTCGCCTTTCTTCGATGTTTGAATTCGCCGCCGCCTTTATTCATATTTCTACCAGTTTTACCGTCCCGTTATCACATTCTTTTATTCCTGAGCAAGAATGGAGCAAGGTTTAGTACACGGTGTGGATGATGTTTACGTTTTCCCACACATGAGTGTACATCTTTTTTTTTTAATTCTCACTGGCATAACACATATTCACCATTAGGTCATTCAGACACACTGTCATTCATACTGTAAAAAACATCACCAGGATTCCCCGACAGAAGTATGCCTGTTGACACCAGCACTAAATGATAATAACACTGGTGATTATGCAACTCTGGTGCCATTACTGTTGGTGGTTACTGTGCTCACGTATGGAGCCACTTCAAAGCATAACACAATGCATGGAACTTCACAAGACATAACCATATACGGGAATTCGTAAGGCGTAAAAACATTAATGGAGACCCCCAGACACAGTTATATACTGAAATCCTCTGCACAGAAAACATGTATAAAGAAGATCTTAAGACACTACAGTGTATGTTTTTTTTTTCTAAATATACTCTAATGAATGGAAACACCTAGGATACAATTACGTTTGGACAAATCTTATTATATAATTGTATGTGGACAAACACAAGTCATTACAATGAATGCAACGACCCCCCACCCCCACCCACCCCCCGAAAAGCAAACAAACAAACAAAATCCAAGCGATGATCGTCAATGGAAATTGAAAAAAAAAAAAAAAACAATGTCAGTACTATACCTGCAATCGTACACAAAAAATAAGAGAGAGAGGTAGAGAGAGAGAGAGAGAGAGACAGACAGACAGACAGACAGACAGACAGACAGACAGACAGAGCAGTGAACAAAGAGAAAGCTTAGAGAACCCAGCCTATGATTCTCAGCTTCCTTTTATTTCCTGTTTCAGCTTATTTCTGTTAATATCTACCTTTATGTTTAGTACACACAAGAGAGGGTTCAGAAGCAAATCATAATTTATGCGTTGCTCTTTTTCTCTTTCAAAACACCATCAACAGAAACCTTTTTTTGATTTGTCAGTGCTCTCATCGGTAGTTGGACATAACTGCCTTTGTCTAGCGTCAGACGATAACTGCCACACAACTTCACCCCCCCCCCCCCCCCCCACCCCCCCCCACCCCCCCCCCCCCCCCCCCCCCCCCCCCCCCCCCCCCCACCCCCCCCACACACACACACACAGAAAACAGTCGGCCTACAACAACGCACACAATTAAGTAGATTTGACGTAGTAACGTCCGCAGTAAGAAAGCCAGGAAGAGATGTTTTCCATGTTTTCTGGACACTGATGATATAAGACGCAGAGAGAGAGAGAGAGAGAGAGAGAGAGAAGAGAGAGAGAGAGAGAGAGAGGAGGGAGGGAGGGAGGGAGGAAGACGAGAGAGAGACAGATGACAGAGAGAGGGGGGGGGGAGAAAGAAAGAAGAAACAGAAGCAGAGAGAGACAGAGAGAGAGAGAGAGAGAGAGAGAGAGAGAGAGAGAGAGAGAGGAGAGAGAGAGGAGAGAGAGAGAGAGAGCGAACAAAGTAGCCGTCAGTCTTGGCGAACCAAGACAAACTTCGCCGGAAAATGTGATCACAGAATGATCAAACCATTTATCAGCAGGGTGAATGGCCTTTGGCTTCGGCACCACTCACATGGAAGTTTACAAAATTGGATGAATCACATATCTCGCAACCTAAACCCGTGTCTAGAAATGAGGATGCGGCTTTATAGAGAGGAGAAAAAAGAGAAAGAGGTGCAACAAAATAATATCGCAAAGTGTGCGGTGTGTGGGGGGGGGGGCAAACAAAATAAGCAAAGTGTGTGTGGGTGGGGGGGGGGGGGGGGGGGGGTCTTAAACAATCTTGTCTCTCCTGTTGTTCAACCACTTTCTTTTTAATGTAAACCAGAGACAGAGAGACACACAGGAGACAGAGAGAGAGAGAGAGAGAGAGAGAGGAGAGAGAGAGAGAGATGATACAATTCAGAGTAATAGAAATAAAAGAAGCGCTGTCATGAAAGTGAAACTGACATTTTTTTTTTTACCAAGTCAAAACAAGAAAAGATGAAATCCGTGTATGCAAAAAAAAAAAAAAAATTGTTTTCGTCGTCTGTTATTGATGACAGTGATGTTGTTCTGGTTGTTTTGGGTCGTGTGTTCATCTGTTGGTTCTACAAACAAGCATCTCCAAATCAGCACCAGTTTCTGCTCCATGCAAGCGGTAGAAACACAGACACTCAAAAGTATAGAGAACGAGAGACAAAAAGAGAATTGTTGCTTTCTTTCTTTCCTTTCTGCTTCCCCTTTGAACACGTAACGAAAGGGAAAGAAACCAAAAATGCAGCGCAGTCGTTTTAAAATGTCAGGCAAAACTGTACCTGTAAGAGCAACCTTTCGGGGGGCTCCAGGCAAACGTCTACTGAAAAGCTAATCGTTGCGCGCGTCCTGAGTCGTAAAGTAATGCGACAGTGTGTTCACGGTGCGGACAGGAAAGGGGGACAACACACCAAGCCAGAACAGCGCTGCTCACCAAATTGTGTCATCTAAACTTACTTTGGTTCTCGCCGCCCCCCTATCCCCCCCTCCCCCCCCCTCTCCCCAAGCCATCCCCCCCCCCCCTCCCTTTTTTTTGGGGGGGGGGGGAGGGGGGGTGGGCTGTGACGGAAGACGAGCAAGACAAATTAAAGAAAAATAAAGTATAATTATTTACTTCAAAGAGTTTCTGTGGGAAAATCTAAAACGCAAGACTTTTTTTTTTTTTTTTATAATTTTTTTTTTATCAGGAAGAACATGCACCCGATTAAAAACCCGGCCCCGTTGTTTTTTTTTTTTTTTTTTTTTTTTTTTTTTTTTTTTTTGGTGGGGGGGGGGGGGATATGCCGCCATTGAGCTAAGATAGTTTAGGTGGTGAAAATGTCATCACTGCACGCAAACAACTACCTTATGCGGGGAAAGCTTTTTTGCCTGGTGGCTGAGCCAGTTTTTCTGAAGGGAAAATAAAAATCCTCTAGAGTGAAAAGACGGTTTCGTGTGATCGTGTGTTTCAGAAATTACTGAGTTGATTAACTTGGAAATGGAAACCCAGGCAGGAAGTCCTCACAGAATCCATGACAGCATTCGCCCTGCAGGCATTGTCATGATGGCAGGGTTCTCCTTCCCTTTCTCCTGTGCTTTCTTCCACCCTGCCCCTCTTCCTGCCTTTTCACCGACACTATGAAGGAGAGGCGCGTCAACCTGTCCTGTGAAGTGATCTCTGTGGGTTTTTCATGTTCATAGTCCAGAACGACTCTTGAGATAACGCCCAAGCCCATCCCCTGGGGCCCTCTCCATCTCTCCATCTCCTCCCTCCTCCCCCCACCCCACCCCACACCCCCCCGCCGCCCAGCCCTCATCACACGTCTCCCTTTTTTATCTCCATAAGCTCCCTATTTTTCCCTTTTACCTGTCCGAATTGGAGACAAAAACCGAAAAAAAGCCATTGCAAGGAAAACATGGGTATCTTATATGAAGTCAAGGCAGATGTTTTTTTTCGTGAGGATGTCTATTTAGGTATGAGAGGGGAAGAGTTTTCAAAGTCGGAGATTTATGAGATCAAACATAATGCTCACAGAATGAATTCTTTTTTTAATCACCAAAAACAAAACAAAAAGTTTCTGAAATTGGAGATTGCCTTGATCATGTGGCGAAGTCCATTCTTTCTTACCTGACACAAAATAAAGCCTGTTTAGTGACCAATACAGCAACTTTTCAAAATTAATTGATTTGTTGTTGCTATGACTGTCGTTGTTCTTATAACAATGAATTTGAAGGCGAATCCTTCCTTCAAGTTTATTTTGAAATCTATGAAGAACATCATAATGATGAAATTACAAAATCTCTACAGCTTCAAAAAAAACTATAGCGAAACACTGAAAAATATTTGTTCAACTCCAACAATACGATACAATTGAAGATTTTTTTTAAAAAAAACAACAACAACAACAAAAACAGAAACGTGCACTTTTGTAAAACAATCCTTAATAATATCCATAATGCATACCTCATTAAATTTATATATATATATAATATTGTGGTGTTGTGTGTGTTGGTGTGTGTGGGTGTGTGTGTGTTGTGTGTGTGTGTGTACTGGGGCTGAGGGATGAAAGACTAATCAAGATGAAATTAGAAAAACAAAGTATATACCTACAAGCAGTCTCAGGGGACGGAAAAAATCCATCCATCCGGCTTCTTTTTTTAAAGAGGACACACTCACCGACATAATCCACACAATTTTGGAGAGAAAGAGAACATGACATCATTGAGTTAAGGACCACATTTCTGCGGTGAAAATTAATCACTGAATGCTAAACAACAACTCTCCTGTCGGGTAGAGTTTATTTGTTTTAGAGGGCTGAGCCAACTTCTTGATGGGGAACTAAGATCCTCTTGAGAGAAAGACAGTCTCTCTCTCTCTCCTCTCGTCTCCTCTCTCTCATCCCCCTCTCTCCCCTTCCCCCCCCACTCGTCTCATCTCTCACCTCTCTCCCCTCTCTCTCCCATCTCTCTCTCTCTCTCTTCCTCGATCCTCTCTCTCTCTCGCCTCCAATCCTCCCCTCAGTCCTCTCTCCGCCCCCCCCACTCTCTCCCTCTCATCTCCTCTCTCCCAGCTCATCCCCGCCCCTCCCTCTCTCCTCCTTCCTCGCCCCGCCTCGGCCCCTCTCTTCCTCCTCCCCTCCTCTCTCTCCCGCTCTTTCTCCCCCTCCTCTCTCTCATCTCTCTCCTGCGTCGTGTGCCCCGTGTCTCACTGTGTGTGGTGTGTGTGTGTGTGTGTGGGTGTGTGTGTGTGTTGTGTGCGTGACTTTCCACTTACTTTCTCTCATTCATATTGTTATGGTTAAGGCATGGGTTACACACACGCTTCCAGTGTGGAAGGGGAGGAAGGGTGGGGAGAGGAGAAAGACGAGCAAGACAGAATTTACAAAATAAAGTACATTACCTTCCAAGAGTCTCTCTGGTGGAAAATCTAATCTCAAGCAAGCTTTTTTTTGTTTTCTTTAATAGGGATCCAAGAACATGGCGCGCATACAATCCCTGACATTTCTTTAGGGGAACATACCACATTGAGCTAATATATTAGTTTTTTGTGGGTGAAAAAATTGGCAACACTGAATGCAAACAGCTTACTTCTGCTGGGAAAAATATTTGTGTCTGGTGGCTGAGCCAATTTCATATGGGAAAATATGATCCTCTAGAGAGAAAAGACGGGTTTTTCTCTTTTGCGAGGGGAGGTGGGAGCGGGGACGGGATCGTGGTTTAAGGAAATTACTGAGTTGATTAACTTGGAAACGGACGGACACACAGGAAGTCCTCAGAGTTCCATGATGCCATTCGCCCCTGCAGGTATTTTCATGATATCGTTTTTTCTCCTGATATAGAAAAGAGTCGAACCCTTTCTCCTTTCTCCATTCTCCACCAGAATCTCTCTCTCTGTGTTTTTCCCACTGAATGTTTTCTCTCACCGTATTGTTGTGCCCGCGTCATGAAGACACTATCCCAGCAACAGGAATCCTCAGTTATGTCATCACATTATTTCGCATTTTTTTTTTTTTGTCTCAGCCAGTGACCCCACAGGTAATTGCAGAAACGGGTCTTGGCATTGTTTCTTTGTTCACCACCACCCCTCCCCTCTCCCCTCATCCATCCTCCCTCAATTCTCAAACAGTACTAATTTCATTGTGCACCCTCGCCCTCACTTACACACAAAGTGGTCTTGAATTGGTATTCTTTTAACCTGTTGAACGTGTTTCATGATCGCACTTTCCCTGTGGGATTTCTTTTCGGCTTCAAAGGTGCATTTTGACCAGTCCGAGAACCTGTCTTGGGTCTACGACTGCATATTCAAACCAGAGCTTGCTTTCTTTTTTTTTGCCTGCACCAAATGACGATTACGTTTTTGTACGAGTAGTGATCATACTACTGTCTTACACTCTGACTTTTTTTTTTTCTTTCCTAAAAAAGATTTCTGATGTATAAACAGCAACTTTCCCTCCTCCCTGATCGCATTTCTCCACCCTATGATTACCTTTTTTTTCCAGCAAAAAAAAAGACAAAAAAAAGTGTTTGTTACCTGATCAGATGTAGTCTCCACCTTCTACGTCAGTTCTGATGTGGTGAGGAGAGGAGAGAAGTGTGGGGTAGAGGATTCTCTCGTCCATCCTCCTGAGCTACTGGAACATCAGGACAGGGAGAAACCACACTTCATTGTGTCGATTCTGCTTCACCCATCATGGTGTTAGGGAGAGAAGGAGTGGGGGGGGGAGAGGGGGGGCAGGGTAGACGGGAAAAGGAAGGGTGAGAAAATGGAGAAAAGGGGTTGGGGGTGGGGGGGCGCCTAACTAATTTGGATGACATGATATTGCTGCTGATATTTTGTGCCCAGCTTATTTGCTCCCCCCTCCTGTCCTTCCGTCTCTGTTTGTGTTAGAGACACTTACTGTCAAGCTGACGTGTCTCTGGATGTGTGCATTTGCCTAAATCTTCTATACAGCTGCTTTGAGTGAAGAAGAATACATCGTCCCCTACAGATACTCTCCCTCCCCCCCCTCCTCGTTCCTCTTCTCCTCCCTTCTCTCTCCCTCTCTCTCTCTCGTCTTCTTTATCCTCATCTCGAATCCATCTTTCTCCTCTCGTACTCATTCAGATGTCTCCTCCTCCTCTTTTCCTCTCTCAAGTCCTTCTCTCCTCTTCCCTCTCTCACTTCCTTTCTCAAAACGCATCCTCTCTCTTTCTCCATCCTCTTCTTCCTCCTCTCTCCCTCTTCCAATCACAACTCCCTCCCCGTCCTCTCTCTCTCTCTCTCTCTCTCCTAGTCTCCTCTCTCTCTCTTTCTCGCTTCCTTCTTCTCTCCTTCTCTCTCGCTCTGTCTCTCCTCCTCTCTCTCGCTCTTCTCTCTCTCTCTCCACTTACTTTCTTCAATGTCATATGTACTCAAGCTTCCAGAGTGGAAAAGGGGGGGGGGGGGGAAGAAAGACTAGGAAGACAGAAGTAAGAAAGATAAAAGTACAACCCAAAAAAGTCTCGTGGAAAATCCAATGCAGGTTTCTATTTCAAGAGAACATGTACCAACACAACCCCAGACGGTTTTTGGAGGGGACATGCCGTCATTGAGCTAAGATACTTTATGTGATGAAAATTCCATCACTAAACGCAACACAACAACCTTATGCAGGGAACATACTTGGCGAGGGGGGCGGGGGGGGGGGGGAGGCAGGGCTCAGATCATTTCTGATGGGGAAATATGATCCTCTAGAGAGAAAAAGACGGTTTCTCTTGGAAGAAGGGGGTCGTGTATTTTGGATAATTACTGCGATGATTAACTTGGAAACGGAAACACAGGGAGTCACGATGGCATTTGCCCTGCAGGCATTTTTCATACCATCAGGTTCTCCTGACAGAAACTGCCAGCCTTTTTCCGGCAGAATCTTTGTCAGCGTTTCTACTGTTTTCCGCCACAATTCTGTACCATCATCAGCATATCATCCCAGCAGAAAATGTCCTCAGTTGTGTCATCACATTATACCAGCATCTTTTTTTTTTTTTTCCAGAACAGTGACCCACATTTACTGGCAGAAGCGGTCTAGACATTACTTCACCCCCCCCCCTCTCCTCCCCATCAATCCTCAAACAGAATTATTTTCACCCTCTATTATCGCTCTTTTTCTTACACACAAAATGGTTTTGACTGTGTGGTAGTCTTCTACCCTGTATATTTGTTTCATGATCTCACTTTCCCTTAAGGAATTCTTTTGGCTTCATGTCCGCATATAGAACCTGCAGAAACTATCTTGGTTCTACGACTTCACTTTTCAAAGCAGAACCCTTTTTCACACTAAATCACGATTATGTTTGCGGCTAACAATAATGAGACTGATGTAAACAATTACTTTTTTTAAAATGTTTTTCATGTTTATTCTGCAACTTTCCCTTCTCCCTGATTGCGTTTCCCTTAACAACTTTCTTGGTTTTATGCTTGCTGTTTTTCTTCTGCCTCCAGAAAAAAAAAAGTTGATACCTGATCAATTATGTATCAACCCTCTGTGCTAGCTCTGGGAGAGAGTAGTAGGGGGGGGGTGGGATGGAGGATTCTGTCTGAGGTTGTCCTGAGTCTATGACCATCAGGACAGGAAGAAGCCACTTCACCGCGTCGATGCTTCCCTTGTCATTGTGTTAGGAGAGGAGTGGGAGGAGACACTGGCAGACAGGGAGAGAAAGGAGGGGGGGGGAGAATGGAAGGGGGGAGGTTAGGGAGTGTGGGGGAAGGTTGGGGAGGTGGGGGGGGGAGAGAACCACCTAACGGAATTTGAATAAAACGATTGCTGGACACTGTGCACGCTCGTTTTTCTCCCCTCCTGTCCATCTGTTTTCTGATCATAGACAGTCAAAGTCAAGCTGACGTATCTCTGTATAATGTATTGCATAAAGTTTTATGAAATGGCTCCAGTGATTAAAAAAAAAACCATCGTTCCTATAGATACTCTCTCTCTCTCTCTCTCTCTCTCTCTCTCTCTCTCTGTACTCCGCATCTCTCTCTCTCTCTCTCTCCTGTGTGTGTGTGTGGGTGTGTGTGTGTGTGTGTGTGTGTGTGTGTGTGTATGTGTGTTGTGTGTGACACAAGGCCCATGCCTACACATAATACATACACGTGTGCATCCACTACACACACACACACACACACACACACACACACACACACACACACACACACACGCACACACAAATAGTAGGTAGGCACTCAACGTCTGACCAGCGCGTTGGGCTAATGCGTAGGTCAGACATCCGCTGACGCTAGAGTCATAGACGCGAGACCCTCTTCTTCGATAAATGTCTCATCTTTGTTGTTAATTCATTTATCCATCAGCTCCAAATCATGCATAGAGTGGTCTCAAAACTTAGTGGATGTGGTAAGCGTATATGGACTAGTCCGCATGCATTGACCCTCCTTGATGAAACTGAAACTGAAACTCTCTGTGTGTGTGTGTGTGTGTGTGTGTGTGTGTGTGTGTGTGTGTGTGTGTGTGTGTGTGTGATTTCCCACTCACTTTCTTCATATAAATGGCATGGTATACACAAACTTCCAGAGTGGATGAGTGAGGGGGAGGCGGGGGGGGCCGAAAGCCGAGCAAGACAAAATGAAGAAAAAATAAAGTCTATAACCTTCAAACAGTCTTTGTGGAAATCTAATGTAGCAATTTTTTCATGCCTCAATTCAGATAAGATGCTTTATGTGGCGAAAATATCATCACGGAATGCAAACCTTATGCAGAGAAAATAGTTTTTTCAGGAGGGCTGAGCCAACTTCTGGTTGGGAAATAAGATGGTCTTGAGAGAAAAGATGGTTTCTCTTAAGAGAAGGGAATCATGTGCTTTAGAAATTACTGAGTGGATTAACTTGGAAACGGAAACACAGGAAGTCCTCACAGAATCCATGATGCCATTTGCCCTGTGGGCATTTTTCATACTATCAGGTTCCCCTGACAGAAACTTCCAGCCTTTTTCAGGCAGAATCTGTCAGCGTTTCTACGGTATGTTTTCCCGCCACAATTGTGTCGCGGGTCATGAACACATTATCCCAGCAAAACAAATTCTTAGCTATGTCATCACACATTTTTCCAATATTCTTCTTACCAGTCCAACGACCCACATTCATTTCCCGAAATGGTCTTTCTCCCATCCTTACACAGCATCAGTTTTATCCTCTAATATTGCTTTTTACTTACTTTTACTTACAAACAAAAAATGGTTTTGATTGTGTGATGCTCTTTTACCCTGTTTGTTTGTGTCATGATCGCACTTTCCCTGTGGAAATTCTCTGGCCTTCATGAGCGCATTCTGACCTGCAGGTACTGTCTAGGTTCTGACCTGCAGGTACTGTCTAGGTTCTGACCTGCAGGTACTGTCTAGGTTCTGACCTGCAGGTACTGTCTAGGTTCTGACCTGCAGGTACTGTCTAGGTTCTGACCTGCAGGTACTGTCTAGGTTCTGACCTGGTTCTGTCTAGGTTCTGACCTGCAGGTACTGTCTACTTCTGACCTGCAGGTACTGTCTGGTTCTGACCTGCAGGTCTAGGTTCTGTCTAGGGGTCTAGGTTCTGACCTGCAGGTACTGTCTAGGTTCTGACCTGCAGGGTACTGTCTAGGTTCTGACCTGCAGTACTGTCTAGGTTCTGACCTGCAGGGACTGTCTAGGTTCTGACCTGTAGGTACTGTCTAGTCTTTCTGACCTGTACTGGTCTAGGTCTACTGTCTAGGTTCTGACCTGCAGGTACTGTCTAGGTTCTGACCTGACCTGCAGGTACTGACCTGTCTAGTTCTTCTGACCTGCAGGTACTGTCTAGGTTCTGACCTGCAGGGACTGTCTAGGTTCTGACCTCTACTGTCTAGGTTCTGACCTGCAGGGACTGTCTAGGTTCTGACCTGCTGACCTGCAGGTCTGGCCCTGCTAGGTACTTCTGGTTCTGCCTGCAGGCACTGTCTAGGTTCTGACCTGCAGGTACTGTCTAGGTTCTGACCTGCAGGTACTGTCTAGGTTGACCTGCAAGGGACTGTCTGTCTAGGTTCTGACCTGCAGGACTGTCTAGGTTCTGACTGCTACCTGCAGGTACTGTCTACCTGCAAAGGTACTGTCTAGGTTCTGACCTGCAAGGACTGTCTAGGTTCTGACCTGCAGGTACTGTCTAGGGTTCTGACCTGCAGGTGCTGTCTAGGTTCAGGCCTGCAGGGCCTACTGTCTAGGTTCTGGCCCGCAGGTACTGTCTACGTTCTTCTGACCTGCAGGTGCTGTCTAGGTTCTGGCCTGCAGGTACCGTCTAGGTTCTGGCCTGCGGGTACTGTCTAGGTTCTGACCTGCAGGTACTGTCTAGGTTCTGACCTGCAGGTACTGTCTAGGTTCTGACCTGCAGGTGCTGTCTAGGTTCTGACCTGCAGGTACTGTCTAGGTTCTGACCTGCAGGTGCTGTCTAGGTTCTGACCTGCAGGTACTGTCTAGGTTCTTCTGACCTGCAGGTGCTGTCTAGGTTCTGACCTACAGGTACTGTCTAGGTTCTTCTGACCTGCAGGTACTGTCTAGGTTCTTCTGACCTGCAGTGCTGTCTAGGTTCTGACCTGCAGGTACTGTCTAGGTTCTGACCTGCAGGTACTGTCTAGGTTCTGACCTGCAGGTACTGTCTAGGTTCTGACCCGCAGGTACTGTCTAGGTTCTGCGACTGCACTTTCAAACCAGAGCTTGATTTTTTTTTCCTGGATCAAATCACGATTATGTTGTGCTAGCAGTAATCAGACTACTTTAAACGATCACTTAAAAAAAAATAATGTTTATTCGGCAACTTTCCTTCCTCCTGATGACATTTCCCTTGCCAAATTTGTCTTTGCTCGATTGTTGCTTTTTTTTTTTTCCCGATAGATTAAAAGTTGTGTCATCTGATCAGATTTTGTCTCAAACCTTCTATGCCAGTTCTGGGGAGACAATGGGGTTGGGGAATGAGTGGGGTGGAGGATTCTCTCTGGGGAGAGGCAGGGGGGGAGAGAGAGAGAGTGGGGAAATGGAGGATTCTCCCTGGGGTTGTCCTGAGCAATGAACATCAAGACAGGAAGAAACTGCTGCTTCATCACTCATCATTGTGTTAGGAGAGGAAGAGTGGGGGGGAACGGGGCAGACGAGAAGAGGAAGTGGGGAGAAAAGGTCGGGGTGGGTGGGAAGAGGCGCCTAGCTCAATTTCGATGACACGATTGCTGGACACTGCGCAAGCTTCTTTTGTTCTCCCCTCCTGTCCATCTCCTCTGGGGAGAGACACTTAGTGTCCAGCCGATGTGTCTCTGGATCTATGCTTTGCGGAAAGTTTCAATGAAATGGCTTGACTGAAGAAAAATGCATCGTTCTTATTGACTTTTTCTCTCTCTTTCCTTGCCTCTCTGTCTCTCTCTCTTTCTCTTGGTCTCTGTCTCTGTCTCTCTATCTCCATCTCTCTCTCTCTGACTCTCCACTTAATTCATTCATACGTAATGGCGCGGTGTACACAAGCTTCCAGAGTCGAAGGGAGAGTGGGGTGAGGGGTGAGGTGGGGGGAATGATGAAAGCCTATCAGGACGGAATCAAAAAAATTAAGTATGTAATCTTAACACAGTATTTGTATTAAATCTAATCCCAGCTTTTTTTTTTTTTCAAGAAAATGTACCTTATACAACCCGAACAATATCTGGAGGAAAACGTGCCATCACTGAGCTACAGACCATGCCATCACTGAGCTACAGACCATGCCATCACTGAGCTACAGACCATGCCATCACTGAGCTACATAACATGCCATCACTGAGCTACAGACCATGCCATCACTGAGCTACAGACCATGCCATCACTGAGCTACAGACCATGCCATCACTGAGCTACAGACCATGCCATCACTGAGCTACAGACCATGCCATCACTGAGCTACAGAACATGCCATCACTGAGCTACAGACCATGCCATCACTGAGCTACAGAACATGCCATCACTGTACACAGACAGCTACCTTATGCTGGGAAATAGTTTCTTTCAGCTGAGATAACCTCTCACAGGGAAATTGAATCCCAATTCCTTTTTTTTTTTTTTCAATGATACACTTTTTTCAGGATAAAAAAAAAAATGATATCACCTGATCAGATTTCGTCTCAGCCTGCTATCCCATTTCTGATGGGGAAGGGGGTACAGGGATGAGGGAGAGGGTATCTCTTGGGATCCTCCTGAGCTATGAGCACCAGGACAGGCAGAAACCACCTCATGTTTCGATGCGTCACCCGTCATTGTGTTAGGAGAGGAGTGGGGGGGGGGGGGGGGGGGGGGGAACGGGACAGACGAGAAGAGGAAGGGGGAGAAAAGGTAGGGGGGTGGGTGGGTAGGGGCGCCTAACTAGATTTGGATGACACAATTGCTGGACATTGTGCACGCTTGTTTCTTCTTCCCCTCCTGTCTCTGGTGAGAGACACTTACTTACTGTCAAACCAACGTGTCTCTGGATGTGTGCATTGCCTTAATTTTCTATAAAACAGCTTGAGTGAAAAACAATACATTGTTATTACAGTACTCTCTCTCTCTCTCTCTCTCTCTCTCTCTCTCTCTGTCTGTCTCTATGTCTCTGTCTCTGTCTCTCTCTCTCTCTCTCTCTCTCTCTCTGTCTCTCTGACTCCCCACTTGTTTTTTACATATGCAATGGCATGTGTACTCATGCTTCCAGAGTGGAAGGGGGACGAAAGAATAGGAAGACTGAATTTTTTAAAATGAAGTATATAACCTTCAAAATGTCTTGGTGGAAAAGCTAATGATGGCTTTTTTCAAGAAGAGCATACACCCATACCACCCTCACAGTTTCTGGAGGGAAACATGCCATCATTGAGCTAGGATACTTTATGCAGTGAAAATGTCATCACTGAAAGCACAGAAAATAATTTCATCTGGGGGCGGAGACAACTGATGGGAAAATGAGATGCTCTACAGAGAACAGACGGTTTCTCTTGGGAGAAATGGATCGTGTGTGTTAGAAATTACTGAGGTGATTAACTTGGAAACGGAAAGACAGGAAGTCCTCACAGATTCCATAATGGCATTCACCCTGCAGATATTTCATGATATCATTTTCTCCTGATAGAAACTGCCAGCCTTTTCCCGGCAGAATCTCTGTCAGCGTTTCCTCTGTACGTTTTTACCACCGCAATTGTGTCCGCATGATGAACACGTTTATCTCAGCAATACAAATTCTTAGTTATGTCATCACATTATTCCAGCATTTTTTTTGGTCTCAGTCCAGTGACCCACAGGAACTTGCAGAAACGGTCTTGGTATTATTTCTGCCCCTCTCTCTCTCTCTCTCTCTCTCTCTCTCTCTCTCTCTCTCTCTCTCTCTCTCTCTCTCTCTCATCCTCTTCAATTCTTAAGCAGAATTAATTTCATCCTCTTTTCCTTACACACAAAATGGTCTTGACTGAGTGGCAGTCTTTTATTCTGTAGATGTGTTTTCATAATCACACTTTCCCTGTGGCCACCTTTTGACCTGTAGAAATTTTCTTGGTTCTATGACTGCATGTTGAAACCAGAGCTTGTTTTTTTTTTTCCTGGATCAAATTACGATTACGTTTTGCTAACAGTGATCAGGCAGATTTCATCCATCAGGTTTTTGAAAACGTTTCTGTGTCTACTCTGCAACTTTCTCTCCTTCCTGATTATCTTTCCCTCAACAACATGTCTTGGCTGGATGACTGCTTCTTTTTTTTATCCCGAGCAGAAAATACAAGTTATGTCATCTGGTCAGAATTGGTCGCAACCCTCTATGTCAGTTCTGACGGGGGAAGGGGAGAGAGTGGTGGGGGTGGTGGTGGAGGAGGATTCTCTCTGGGGTTGTCCTGAGCTACGAACATCAGGAGAGAAAGAGGCTGCTTCATGCGTCGACACATCACTCGTCATTGTGTCAGGAGAGGAAGAGTGGGGGGAACTGGGCAAATGCAGAGAGGAAGGGAGGGGGGGGGGAAGGGGGGGGGGGGGGAGGGAGGAGGAAGGGGCGCCTAACTCAATCCGGGTGACACGATTGCTGGACACTGCATGCTTGTTTGTTCTCCCCTCCTGTCCATCTCCTCTGGGGAGAGACACTTACTGTCAAGCCGACGTGTCTCTGGATCTATGCAATGCGTAAAGTTTCTATAACACGCCTTTAGTGAAAAAAATGCATCGCTCTTACACATATTCTCTCCTCTCTCTCTCTCTCTCTCTCTCTCTCTCTCTCTCCTCTCTCTCTCTCTCTCTCTCTCTACTTCTGCGTACGCAGAAGAAAAAAAATGCAATTTTTTTTCTTGATTGAAATAGTACTTCCCCAGCTGAAGCTGTCTCATTGTCTTCATCATTTTTTTTATCCCTGGCAAAAATTCAGTGTCAAAAACACGTTATCCTAGAAGACAATCGCTCAGGTATGTCCTTACAAAACCCCCAGCAAAAAGATGTCCACTTCATTGATCTCGATGTACTGGCAGAGACGTTCTTGATACTGTGTATTTCCTGCCCTCCACCATTGCATATTCCTGACACACATGGTGTCGAGTCTGTGGTAATCCTTTATGTGGTTGCCATTGTTGTGTCATGAGTGTTGGGTTTTTTTTTTCAGCGGAAATTCTTTTGGTTCATGGCAGCATTTTGATCCGCAAAAGGTGTTTTTCATTTCATGATGACCGCCTTTTCAAACCACAATTTGTATACCCCCCCCCCCCCCCCCCCCCCCCCCCCCCCTTTCCTCTTGCTTCAAATTGCAAGTACGTTTTCCCAGCCAGCATGAATTATCTACATTTGTTTTTTCTTTCTCCAGAAGAAAATTTCCCATCTTGATGATCGATGGTTTTAGAGAAAAAGAATAAAAGATGAAAGTTGTTACTAATCACACTTTGCCTACGATTAATTATCCATGCAGAAATTGTCTGCCTGCTCGCTAAGAAATGACGTGAGGCTGTCTCCACGGGTCATCCTACGCTACGAACATCAGGATGAGAAGGTTCCACTTCTAGCGTTAATGTGTCGCCCCAAAATGTGTGTCACGGGGGGGGGGGGGGGGGGGCAGAGGAGTGAGAGGGGTGGAGAGGGCAGACGACCGGAGGGGATGAAGGGTGTGGAGAGGGAGGGAGGGGGAGAAAGGACAGAGGGGCGGTGGGAAGCTAACTGAGTTTGGACGACACGATTGCCGGGCATTGTGCAAACCTTGCTTGTCCCCCCAACACCCCCCCATCCCCCCCCCCCCCCCCCCCCCCCCCCCACCCCCACCCCCCACACACACACTCCCCACTTGTCTCCTCTGGTGGGCGATACTCAAGTGACAAGCTGACGTGCGTGTGGATGTATGCATCGGGTTCGTTTCAATGAAATGGCTTGAGTAAAGAAAGACACATCGTTCCTACAGATACCGCTCGTCTGGATTTTTTAAACACCTACCTACCTCCTCTCTCTCTCTCTCTCTCTCTCTCTCTCTCTCTCTCTCTCTCTCTCTCTCTGCCCTACTTACTTCTCTTTGTATGAAACAACACAGTGCACACAAGCTTCCAGCTGATGTACTTTAGCCTCAACCAAACTACTTCTTTTGAACCCCTCCTCCTCCCTCCCTCCCTCCCTCTGCCTCTTTTTCTCTCTCCCTCTCTCCTATGCCCCTCCCT
>JADBJO010006612.1:47500-50000 GCA_016801955.1 Conus betulinus
CACTCAAAGTTCAACGTAGCACACATTAAAGGTTCAAGTTTGTGTAGGAAAAGACGGCAAAACTCCATGCCTCTCATAAGATTCGAACTGACGACCTTGCAGCCTGCAACCCGTCATGCTAAATCCATTGCACTTGTGGGCGGGGGGTGGGGTGGGGGGAAGGACGGGGGGGAGGCCGGTTTACCACAGGTATTCTGTGCCTTGTTTCAATATACCAGTCTGCGACCGCATTGTTTGTGTACCAATCATTTCTGTTCTAAACATGCTTCACGTGATTTCGTTAAAAAAAAAAAAAGATAGTTTTTGCCTACTTCGTCTCACGTGTGATGAAATATGCAAGGAGGTAAGCAGAGGATACGTGATCGGGGGATTGTTTTTTTAGTTTACTTTCACTTTTCTTCAGAACTGAAGGGGCAGGTGCACAGAAAACTGTGATTAGAAATAACGTTGATCCAGCCAGAGCAGCAAGTGCAGCCCCTTTTCTCCACCGATCTGCCTTCTGTTGCCTACATTTTGTTTTTCAGCCTGGCATATGTCAAATGTTCGTCATAAGTTCATTATGACATGAAACATGAGTTTATCAAAGTTCATGAATCTGTGTGCGCGTGCGCGTGCACACACACACACACACACACACACACACACACACACACACACACACACACACACACACACACACACACACCGCGCGCGCGCTCGTCGCGCACACACACACACACGCACGCACGCACACACGCACACGCGACTGAAAGACAGGTAGGCGGGCAGACAGACAGACAGCACACACAGACAGAGAGAGAGAGAGAGACAGACAGACACAGACATCATCATCATCATCATCATCATCATCATCATCACCCATCATCATCATTATTATTCCTATCATTGTTACTATCGTCATCATCATCGCCTTCCTCCTCTTCCCCTAATTTCTCCACCTTCCCGTTCTCCTCCTCCTCCTCCTCGTCGTCGTCGTCGTCGTCGTCGTCCTCCTCCTCCTCCTCCTCCTCTCGCGTCGTCGTCGTCGTCGTCGTCGTCGTCCTCCTCCTCCTCCTCCTCGTCGTCGTCGTCCTCCTCCTCCTCCTCCTCCTCCTCCTCCTCCTCCTTCTCCTCCTCCTCCTGCTCCTTGTCGTCGTCGTCGTCATCATCATCATCATCATCATCATCCTCGTCCTCCTTCTCTTCCTCGTCTCGTCCTCCTCCCTCCTCCTCCTCCTCGTCGTCCTCCTCCTCTCCTCCTCCTCGTCCTCGTACTCCTCCTCCTCCTCCTCCTCCTCCTCCTCCTCCTCCGCCTTACTCCCATTCTTTCTCTCTTATCCTTCTTCCTCTTCGCTGACTTCTGCCTTGGATTCCTTTGAGGCTGCGTTCTGCTGTTTCTCTTGTCCCCTGTGCTGAAGTGCCTGTCCTCAAAGGAGACCCCCACGTGAAGAGAGAGGCCACGGGGCAAGGCGTTGTCTGATCGGGGACACCTCAGGAAGCGGGGAGAGATGTTGAAAGACCATTTTCCGAACGGCCGCGTCACTGCTGACATTTCCAGCTACTTTTTTTTTTTTTTTAAAAAGACTTCGACTTGTCGAGGTTTCCTCCTTCTTCTCCTTTGTCTTAGGCTTGAGAGAGAGAGAGAGGGGGGGGGGGGGAGGAGGGGGAGGGCGTGTGAGATAGACAGACAGACAGAGATAGACAGACAGACACAGACAAACAGACACAGAACAAAATGACAGACAGACAGAACGACTTGCAGATAAACAAGAGACAGACAGATAGACAGACAGACAGACAGACAGACAGAAGACAGGCAGATAATGGACACACATGTAGAGAGACAGAGAGAGGGGAGGGGGGGGACAGAGAGAGAGGGGGAAGAGGAGAGAGAGAGAGAGAGAGAGAGAGAGAGAGAGAGAGAGAGAGAGAGAGAGAGAGACAGAGACAGAGAGAGAGACAGAGAGAGAGAGAGAAAGAGAAGAAAGACAGACAGACAGGCAGGCTGGTTGGCAGGGAGGCAGCCATGCAGACAGACAGACAGACAGACAGACAGACAGACAGTTAGACAGACACTTTCAGTAACGTTGCGGGTTTTTGAGTGTTCTCGTCACTACTTCGTCTGCAAAACTTCAAACAGAAAGCAAATAGCTTAAAAATGGCAAGAAGAGGTCAAAGGGGGTCAAGACTTTTTAGGCCAAAGACAGGTGACTGTCCCACGAGAGCAAACGAACGAAGGACAATAGCGAAGAAAGACAATTTAAAAACAAGATGCAAAGCATATGAACACACTCCCAGTTTATCTTGAATACGTGCAAGATATTCCATAAACAGGAAAAAACCTGTTTGGGGCCGTTACAGCCGTTAGTAACGGCTATTCTGGTAAACATCGGCCATCATCTGTGACCCATAATGAACATACCTACAAATTTTCAGAAAGATCGGCGAAGTACTTTCTGAGATATTCCCTAAAAAAAGAAAAACCGTCATAGGCCGTTATATAGTCGTTAGTAACAAAATA
>JADBJO010006612.1:55000-57500 GCA_016801955.1 Conus betulinus
AGAGAGAGAGAGAGAGAGAGAGAGAGACAGACAGACAGACAGACAGACAGACAGACAGACAGACTGACACACAGACAGACAGGCAGACAGACAGAGACAGAAAGAGAGACGTACAGAGAGAGAGAGAGAGACAGAGAGAGAGACGGAGACAGAGAGAGACAGAGACAGAGACAGACAGACTGACAAACAGACACACAGAGACAGACAGAGAGACGTACAGAGAGAGAGAGAGAGAAGAAGAAGAAGAAGAAGAAGAAGAACAGACAGACAGACAGACAGACAGACAGACAGACAGAGACTGAGAGAGAGAGAGGTTTTAATTTCGTCTAGGATCTCATTTCTGAAAAACAGAGGTCGTCCCATGTATTATAGCTTTTTTTTTTTTTTTACCTTAATCTAAATACTCCAAATAATTAGACACAGGAGATATTTCCGTGCGTGTGTGTAATCCAACACTTTTACTCTGTGCCTCTGCTTGTTTATTTTTTCGAAGAATCCTCTCAAATAGCAATGCAGGATAATTTTCATTTTCTAATCCCCCCCCTCCCTCCCTCCAAATCCTTATCCCTCTCCCACCATCACCCCACCCCCCACCCCCCATCCCACTCCCCAGGCAAATTACACAACGAAACAGAACAGAAAATATTCAAACTGAAGAGCAGAAACTTCACGTCTTGTTGAAGAAAGAAAGGTCTGCGTTTCTCTGCTTGTAGTCAGAGCCCTAGTGCTATTACCAAACATTCACAAGAAAAGTTTTGTGTGTGGTGTTTCAGTTCAGTTTTTTTTTTTCTCTCCTGATAACTACGTGTCATAACAGAAGGCACTACATCTTGCCCAACAATTTCTATCTAAGCCAGCTTGAAAAAAAACAAATCACCAATCGCTGTGGCAAAGCGGTCAGCGTCGCGGAATCCCAGCTAGCTAGCTGGAAGATCGTTGGTTCAATTCCCATTTGAGCCTTTTTTCTTCGCGGGAATTTTTTGTTCTGCCCCGTCCGGATCCTACCCGGAGCTGAGTTTGCTATGGGCTATGGTTGAGGTCTTCCACTCATAGGACGTGCCTCTAAGAGACCAACGCCGCAGGTGTCTGTATCTCCCGGGCCTGGTTGAGACGCCAGGATATACGGTACAAGTAAGCGTACAGTACAACCTTGTCGTGCACACTGAGACCTAAACGGCGATTAGTAGTATCTTCTTCATCATCCTCATCCTCATCGATCAGCAAGAAAAGATATAAATAAACACATTTTTGCCCCAAGATCACGAGACCTACGCAGACGAGTGGTTTTTTTGACAAATGTGTCTTCTGCAGCCATAAGAAATACCAGACATAAAAAGAAATCAACAACGTAATGCTCCGTAGATGGCTGTCAACAAGAAAAATGATGTTCTGGTTTGTTTTTGTTTTGCTTGCTTCTTCGTTTTGATTTTCCGACACCAATCACAGGTTATTTGTTGCGTTCGTATCTCTCTCTCTCTCTCTCTCTCTCTCTCTCTCTCTCTCTCTCTCTCTCTCCCCCCCCCCCCCCTCTCTCTCTCTCTTCTCGATAATTGTGGTGTTTGACGAAAATGTATTCGTGTAAAATTCACCTGTCAGTTTTGTATTGTGTATCATTGAGTTCAGTGGGGGGTTTGTATGTGTGTGTGTTGTGTGTTTGTGTGTGTGTGTGTGTGTGTGTGTGTGTGTGTGTGTGTGTGTGTGTGTGTGTGTGTGTGTGTGTGTGTGTGTGTGTGCGTGTGTATGTGTGTGTCTGTGTGCGTGCGTGCATGCGTGCGTGCGTGTGCGTGCGTACGTTCGTGCGTGCGTGCGTGCATGTGTGTATGTATGATGTGTGTCAGCATGTGGTGTGTGTGTGTGTGTGAGAGAGAGAGTGTGTGTGTGTGTGTGTGTAAGTGCGCGCGCGCGCGCGCGCGCGCGCGAGCGCATATATATGTGTGTGTGTGTTCGTGCGTGTGCGTGTGTGTGTTAGGGGGAGGGGGATGTGGGGGTGGATATGTGTGTGTATGTATGTATGTGCATATGGGTGTGGGTTTGTCTCTCTTCTCCTCTCTCTCTCTCTCTCTCTCTCTCTCTCTCTCTCTCTCTCTCTCTCTCTCTGCCTTTATGTGCGTGCATGTGTGTGCGCATGTGTGCGTGCATGCGTGCGCGTACGCGCGCGTCTATGTGTGTGTGTGTGTGTGTGTTTTCCCCCGGTTGTTTGTTTGTTGCAAATTGACTTCATTTACGTCCCTGCGCCTGTTTTCAGGTGAAGCGCCCATTTCAATGAAACACACACACACACACACGATTTAAAGCAGTGAGTGTTTCTATAAGTCAGAGAGATGGGAACGACAGGAAACAACACCCTGTTGCATGCTTGTGGGGCACACCATACTATGCCAACACCCCCATGTGACATTTCCCTTTCACTCTGCCCTCTGTCTCAGTCTCAGCTGACCACTGTTCTCTATTTCCAAACCGAACATATTCATCTGTGTTGCATAATAACTCACGTACAAAC
>JADBJO010006612.1:62500-65000 GCA_016801955.1 Conus betulinus
CGACACGGCTGTGTATTGTAGGACAGGATGAGAGAGAGTGGTGAGAGTGGTGTGCAACCAACGACACAGCTGTGTACTGTAGGACAGGATGAGAGAGAGAGAGTGGTGTGCAACCAACGACACGGCTGTGTACTGTAGGACAGGATGAGAGAGAGAGTGGTGTGCAACCAACGACACGGCTGTGCATTGTAGGACAGGATGAGAGAGAGAGAGTGGTGTGCAACCAACGACACGGCTGTGTACTGTAGGGACATGATGAGAGAGAGAGAGTGGTGTGCAACCAACGACACGGCTGTGCACTGTAGGACAGGATGAGAGAGAGAGTGGTGGGCAACCAACGACACGGCTGTGCACTGTAGGACAGGATGAGAGAGAGTGGTGTGCAACCAACGACACGGCTGTGCACTGTAGGACAGGATGAGAGAGAGTGGTGTGCAACCAAACGACACGGCTCTGCACTGTAGGACAGGATGAGAGAGAGAGTGGTGTGCAACCAACGACACGGCTGTGCACTGTAGGACAGGATGAGAGAGAGTGGTGTGCAACCAAACGACACGGCTGTGCACTGTAGGACAGGATGAGAGAGAGTGGTGTGCAACCAACGACATGGCTGTGCACTGTAGGACAGGATGAGAGAGAGTGGTGTGCAACCAAACGACACGGCTGTGCACTGTAGGACAGGATGAGAGAGAGTGGTGTGCAACCAAACGACACGGCTGTGCACTGTAGGACAGGATGAGAGAGAGTGGTGTGCAACCAAACGACACGGCTGTGTACTGTAGGACAGGATGAGAGAGAGTGGTGGTGTGAACCAAACGACACGGCTGTGTTACTGTAGGACAGGATGAGAGAGAGTGGTGTGAACCAAACGACACGGCTGTGCACTGTAGGATAGGATGAGAGAGAGAGTGGTGTGAACCAAACGACACGGCTGTGCACTGTAGGACAGGATGAGAGAGAGTGGTGTGCAACCAAACGACACGGCTGTGCACTGTATGACAGGATGAGAGAGAGTGGTGTGCAACCAACGACACGGCTGTGTACTGTAGGACAGGATGCGAGAGAGTGGTGTGCAACCAACGACACGGCTGTGTACTGTAGGGCAGGATGCGAGAGAGTGGTGTGCAACCAACGACACGGCTGTGTATTGTAGGACAGGATGAGAGAGAGTGGTGAGAGTGGTGTGCAACCAACGACACGGCTGTGTACTGTAGGACAGGATGAGAGAGAGTGGTGTGTAACCAACGACACGGCTGTGTACTGTAGGACAGGATGACAGAGTGGTGTGCAGCCAATGAATAAATAAACAAATCAATCAATCAATCAATCAAAAAATAGATAAATGAATAAAACAAGATATTAAATAAACGAATAAATCAATGAATAATGGCTGGAAATAACAATTGTTTATATTTCCTTAAAGCAACCAGCCAAAAAACAATGAAGAAACAAAAAAAGGACGGACGAAAGAAAGAAAAAAAAAAGGAAAGAAAGAAAGAAAGAAAAAAGAAAGGACAGAGAACTTGTGTAGGAAAAACAGGCGTGGTTGGAGATTTCCATCCTGATTTGCTTTCAGAATCCAGATTAGCCGGCAACAGGATGACATTTAAAACAGTTTTTGCAATATCACGTTAATATCATCAATGTTTTTGTTTTCTTCTTTTCAAAGAAACCCCTCTCTCTCTCTCTCTCTCTCTCTCTCTCTCTCTCTCTCTCTCTCTCTCTCTCTCTCTCTCTCTTTCTCTCTCTCTTCTCACTCTCCCTCTCTCTCTCTCTCTCCATCCCAAGAATCATAAATTGTTGCTTGGTTATCCAGTTAGCAAATGAAAAGAACACTGTCTTTTCTTTCAGTTTAACACCCCACCCTTCTCCTTACCCCTCCTTCCCTCTCTCTCTCTCTCTCTCTCTCTCTCTCTCTCTCTCTCTCTCTCTCTCTCTCTCTCTCTCTCTCCCCCCTCTCTTCTTTCTCCCCCTGCTGCAGTGTGTGTCAGTGTGTGTGTGTGTGTGTGTGTGTGTGTGTGTGTGTGTGTGTGTGTGTGTGTGTGTGTGAGAGAGAGTATGCGTGAGAGAGAGAGAGTATGCAAATCGTATAAAGCTGTTAATGTCCGCACACACTAAAGTTAGAACACTAGTTTTCATTCAAAGAGATGTCAAAATAATTTAGTCTGATTTTTGCTCAGAGGATGCGCCCAGACAACACCAACCAGTATCCAAAAATAAAGGCGTGGTCCTAACGTTTTCAGTAATGGTCAGTACCTAATGTTCAAAATTGTAATCTTCAAATCCCCTACAACATTCACTATAGTCGCTATCTACAAAACTCATTCCATTTAGCCTGACATTTATCCTGTGAAATCTGTATAGAACACGCAACTATAACCACTTTAATTTGCACTTCCTGTATTTTATGCACTTTACGTATTACTTTTGACCCCCATGGAAATCTATCCCTTATATATAAACACGTTTTGCAGTAAAGAGAAGTTTGTTGTCATTGGTT
>JADBJO010006612.1:82500-90000 GCA_016801955.1 Conus betulinus
ATACTATGATTATCATTATTATGAATACTTACATAGCGCCTACCCTCGTCTGGAGACCAAGCTCTAAGCGCTTTACAATCTACACTCGCGTTACACAACGGACTGCCTACCTGGGTAGTGCCGACTGAAGAGCTGCCACCTGGCGCTTCATTCAGTCGTTTCCCGTGTCATCCAGTCAATATCGTTCAATATCGTTCACTCAATTTCTTTATTACATCATTCTTTCCATTTCTCACGCAGGGTGCATGCTATGTGTAACGTGTCATCCATACCAACGGCCAAACTGGCCTTCTCTTCCTAAAGTTGGTGATGGGATTTTTGTGTGTGCAAGATGTTATGCGTGCGTTCACACATGGAACCTCAGTTTATAGTCTCATTCGAAGGACTGTATGGGAAACGGAGTCAGAACCAATGTTAACTCCCAGGGAAAAATTCCCCTGTACCGAAACGACCTGGCGTATATTCGAACCCGCAACCCCAGTATCACCAAGATATCGAGTCCAGCGCTCTACCACTGAACTGATGGATATAAACAAATACGTTTTGGAATACATACCAGGAGAAACCGTATACACAGGAAGCAGCCTATGAGAGAAAGATCAGCTAAGTAGTTTATGAGAGAGGTCAATTTCATTGACCAGCAACAAAGCAATCCACCTCTCGCCGTAGGCACTGGTTTCTTCTTCATAGTGAGGTAATCAAGTTTTTTGCCGTGACTCGGGGCTCTCTCCAGTGTCAATCACTTTGATTGACAGGTCGTGAAGAGACGGGAGGACAAAGCCAGACAATCGGGGCACTGAGAGAGACATTGACGTTGACTAATTACGTTTACAGGGAGGTGATAAGGGGGCGAGAAATTGACTCTCCAGTGCGGTTAGTTAGTAGGGTGTTAGAATTGGTTGAGGGTGGTAACAGGGGTGGTGAGGATGGCTTGGGGTAGAGGTGTGAGTGTTGGGAGTTGGGGATGGGGGAGATGGTGTTGGGCCGGGGTGTTTGTGTCTGTCGGATGTTTGGGACTGTATCCATCGGCTTCTTAACATCTGTCTTTGCATCTCTCTCTCTCCCTCTCTCTCTCTCTCTCTCTCTCTCTCTCTCTCTCTCCCAATTTTTTTTTTAAGTTTTAGTCGCTAGTAATGCTTAGTTAGTCCGTTAGCGGGGCCCCGGATAAAAATAAACCATGTGTTTGCTTATCTGTTACCCTTGGAAATAAAGATTGTCATCATCATCATCATCATCATCACACACACACACACACACACACACACACACACACACACACACACACATTAGATAGCCACACAATAAAACCACGTCAAAACGAACAGGTTCAAACGAAACTGAACAATTCAAAACTAACTTCAAATGTCTCAATCTAAAAATGAATCCTTCTGTGCAATTTAAGAAGCTTCACCAATCTTATTCAAAGAGTTTGACATATGAACTTGTATATCATTGCAACTCTGTATCATGTACTAAACAAAAAGATTGTGAAATAAACAACCCCCCCCCCCCCCTCTTTCCCTCTCCCCTCCAAACTACTCAACTACCCAATCCGTGCGCCTCCCCACCCCACCCCCGTCCACCTGTTATGTTATACATTCATTCACCTATATACGACACCCTTTAAACCGTGAAAAAGCACTTCCTCGTCTCCCTTCTTTGTAAGCAGATGTCGTAGCGAGTCCAGTTAACCCTCTTTACACTGTACCAACCAGCGCTGCACGTTCGCTCGGGTTTTAACAGATCTTCCTTTGAATGACCACACTACTGTGCGACTCTTTCCAGCTGAAAACGTTTAAATGAAACACTTTGACAAACCTTCTTCGTCCAACCAGTTTCACTGTTCCGTTGACCCTTTATTCATCCAACAAGGAAGGCGGGGGTGAAGGATTTAAAGGAGAATCAATCTTATTTTGTTGATCGATCACCAGTTTCTGTCTGGTTTGTCTGAGTTATTCCTAACAGTGACAGTTTGTGTATGGTCATAAATCTATAACTTGATCCATGTACACGTAACAGCAGTTGTTCCATAAACAGCTGACACGCGATAAAGGAGAATTTTGTCAGTAACGGTATTGAAATCTGCAGTTATCAAAATATGCCATCACTTGCCAAATTTGACCGATGTTGAACACAGGCACAACCAGCATGTCATCACTAGCTTTAGAAAAGGCATTCACAGTATCCTGCCACAAAGGATAGGCAAAGTTCACTTGTGGAGAAGCGAGAGAAGAGGGGGGTTGGTGTTGATGTATCTTATAAGTTTGGACAATGACCATTTTTTATTCATGAATAAAGTTTTAGCGAAAGTGGTTTCATTGCAACATGGCTCTATTTAACTTACGCTGTTTTCAGATCCAACGACATATTCATTTTTATGATGGGAACAGGATAGCAATTTTTTCACTTGTTTTCGGTCAAATTAGATTTTTCTTCATAATAGGTTTTACACTGATTTTATTGAAAAAAAAAATGACAGAGAAGCCCACGGAGAAATGAATCCCTATCAGCATACGTCATGCTAGGAAGCATTTGATTCAACTATTAAAAGAATACTTGCGAAGAAAACTCAGCACACTGTGAGAAAAGGCCACACTGATACCACTTGCAGGACGAACAACACGAAAGGACTACACTTTAAACGCCTCTATCACGTTGCGTATGACTCGTACACAAAAATGCGTGGAGCTCCCGACTATTCTGACTCCTTTAAGCAAATCTTTAAAATACTTTATAAGGATCCGCCAAAAAAACAAACGTCGATAAACGAATCAGAAGACAAACACAACGCGGTTCGACCTCTCAGGTCTTCTTCTGGCGAGGTATGCAACACTCAGGACAACGAAAATCAACGGGCAACCACTTATCTTCATCCAATTCGACGATTGGGCGCCCATCTTGCGCCGAATTGGATGAAGATAAATGATTGTTCGCTCGTTTTCATTGTCCTGAGTGTTTTTGTTTGTTTGTTTGGGGGTTTTTTTTGGGGGGGGTTTGTTTGCTTTTGTTTTGTTTGTTTGTTTTTTGTCTTGTTTGTTTTTTTTGTGTGTGTGTGTGTCTGTCTGTCTGTTGGTGTCTAAACGTTTGCCTTTACTTCTTTTTTTTAAAATACTTTTATTACCAGTTCAAGCTTATGTACATATATATCACACATGAACCAAATGAACGGATAATGAAAACATACCTAGACTCTGGACAGAATAAAGAGAAATCATAAAAAAAGTAAATCAAATGAAACAAATCAAAATCACAAATACACACACAAAAGAAGAATAGGAATAACTGCCAGCCATTTCTATCAAAAACGATTATATTTCATTATATTTTAACTGTATCTTAGAATGTGTCCTGAGTGTTGTTGATCTTGCCTGAAGAAGACCTAAGAGACCCAAACGCGTCGTGTTTTTTTTTTTTTTTTTTTTTTTTTTTGTTTGTTTTTTTTTTTTGTTTTTTGTTTTTTTTGTGTGTGTGATTCTTTTCACCACGTTTTTAGGTGAAGGCTTAATTTTTTTTTTTTTCAAGTGTGTTTAGATTTCCGCCTGCATTCGCCTTACCTTGCAACTAGATCATTCAGACTCACCCCCTTCCTCTCTCTCTGTGTTATCTATGTATCAAAGGTAGGCACTACTATAATACTTTTTTTTTCATCTTGAGAATCCATCCTCTCCCTTGTACTTTTATTCACCAAGTTTATTCATTTCATTCTTTCATCTGTTCTTTTTTTCTATTTAACTGATGCATTTGTTCAGTGTTCTGTTGCTTTTTGTTTGATCATTTTTTTTTTTTTTTTCTTTTCTTTTCTTTTTTCAACTCAAATTAAAGCAAAATTAAGAAAAACCTTCGAAAAGGTTCCTATCGCATTGGAATGAAGAAAACGAAACTGAAAATGAGATACTCTACCTGTTGAACTGCAGTAATAAGTGAACATTGTCACACATAAACAGGACTGGACAATGATCAGAATGTTGTCTTTAATTGAGGGTGGAGGGAGGGTACAGAGAGAGAGAGAGAGAGAGAGAGAGAGAGAGAGAGAGAGAGAGAGAGAGAGAGAGATACGGATATTTTATTTTATTAATAGGCCACTGCCCCTCATGAAGGGGTGTGACTGAACCATCATTCTAAACCACTATATTTCAAATGGTTCAAAATTGATACATCAAGATAACAAAACAGATCGTGACTGAAACGCTTTATATTAGAAAATGGATAGGTTTCTACTTGTTCGTTCATGATTTGATGCAACAAGTAAACTTAGCCGAAAATGACTCGGATATTCATAGTACTTTAAATGTATATATCGCATTCTTAAACGATTTAGTGCAGGGCAACATAAGACAAAATGCACCTCGTCTTCTTCCATTTGTTTACATAATGGACAAATCAAATCGACTGGAGTGTCTTGGCTGTATTGACACTGATGTACAGCAATATCCGAAATGCCAGTCTTGTTGTTATTTTAGGATTTAAGATGCCTGAGAGAGAGAGAGAGAGACAGACAGAGACAGAGAGACAGACAGACAGAGAGTGAGGGAGAGAGAGAGAGAGAGAGACAGAGAGAGAGGAGGGGCGGAGAGAGAGAGAGGGAGGGGGGGGTAGGAATGGAGAATGGAGCGGAAGGGAGAATAAATGGCAGCTCCGGGGGGTGCGTGGGAGAGAGAATAGGAGCGTCAGAGCTGGGGTGGAATAGGAGATGGGAACGTTTTTCATGTGTGTGTGTGTGTGTGTGTGTGTGTAGGCAGGTAGGATTCTCCCACAAACAAATCCTTCCCCAGCCTTGATACAACCCTACTCCACCCCAACCGCGCTTACTCTCCAGCCCTTACCTCCCTCACACCACCACTCCTCCCCTCCCCCTCCAGTCCCACGGTGAGTAAGCCCCGTCTATGAACTCACCATCAACCCACCACTCCCACTTCTGCTCTCTCTCCTCCCTCACCTGCCACCATCTCCCATGGGAGTGAAGCCGTCTTTGAAGTCACCGTCAACAGTAACGTATGCTCCGTTTGGCGGAGGGCACAAAGGGAGAAGGTGAAGGCCCCTGCTGTCCCCCTCTCGCCCCCGCCTCCCACTTTCCCCACCACATACATCCTTATCTTTCGCTACACACACTCCTTCCCTCCTCCCCCTGCCACCCTCTATAAAGGGACGTAAGCCGTCTTTGAACGTGAAGTACTGCCCCCTTTGACGATTTGATAAACAGGGAACAGGTAACGTTTGGAAGTCCTTTAGGCTCTTGATGCACCAAGGAACTGGCAACTACTGGTCATCTTACACACACACACACGCACGCACACGCACGCACGCTCGCACACACACACACACACACACACACACACACACACACACACACACACACACACACATTCTGAGGTCAAGCCCATAACCCACAGAAAAGTCGGTTTTGTCTGTCCCCATTGCATGCTTTCAATCAATAAAAATTGTTTAATTTTTACTGACAATCTGTGCCCCAGCAATTGCACTGGATCAGCACATCTTGCACATGTTGCATTTGTAGGCCAGAAAAGGAATGGATTTCTTCAAGATAATAAACAGGTTATTGTGAAAATAACACATTTTGGCAAAAAAAAAAAAATCCAAATCCGATCAACTTTTATTGTGGAAAAATGCATGCTTCTCTGTTTTGTTCCTTTTTTAGCAGAAATTACTTTCACATATATTGACAGGGACAATTATTTCTGTAGATGTTTCCTTTTTACTCTAACATATTTTCCTGAAAACTGAAAACAATTCTGTGCGAAAACTGTACATCTGTTGATTATAGTGTTTTGGCAAGAAAATGAAGCAGTATATCTGCAGATATACTGTTTTAGCACACAAAAAAGTAAAATATTAATAATGTTAAAAACAAAACATCACTCATAACTTAATATCATCAAAGGTACAAAACAAAGAATTTTACACAAAGAGAGATTTTTTTTACCATACATTTACGTAAAAAAAATCCCTAAAAACGTATGTCTGAAGATATACCGTTTTTGCTCCATCAACTTTACAATGCAGTACAGCACTGTACGACGCATTACATTACTGTGCAATGCAGTACAGGACTATACGAGGCAGTACAGTACAGCAGAATACATTGCAGTGCAGTACAATTCTGTACGATCCAGAACAATAACGCAGCACAGTACAATGCAACACATAGTACACAACAATAAAGTACAGCACCGACAGGCCTTGTACATCACAGAGCAGTACATTACACACAGTTCTGCTCGGCATAGACAAATTCAGTTCCACATAACACGGCGAAATGGGATTTGTGATGAGTAACTGGTGGCAGTTGTACAGTGCCACGACATTATCGTGGTGCAAAGTATTGTCCTGCATCATGCGAGGTATGTTCATCATGCATAACATTCCACAGCAAGGAAGCCGATGTTTCGCCTCAGCGTGTTGCACGTTTCTTCATTCATGTCATGTCCTCTTCCAGTCCAGCCTGCTCTATTCTGTTCTATTCTATTCTATTCTATTCTATTCTATTCTATTCTATTCTATTCTGTTCTGTTTCGGTCTGTGATTTAGTATCGCATCATATCACATTATATTATGTACCATATTGTATTATTTTATGTCATAGTACATTATATTATGTTATATTATAACATGTTACTATATTATGTTGTATTGTGTTGTGTTGTGTTGTGTTATACTCTACTCTACTCTACTATTACTCTACTCTACTAGACTAGACTAGACTAGACTATATCATATCGTATTATTATATTATACCATATCATGATATATTACATTACATTATGTATATCATATCATATTATATTACATCATAGTATTGTATTATGTTAAATCATATTCTATTCTATTCTATTACCTTTCCAATTTTGGAACAGTTTCAGCCATTCTCATGGCGGATGTTCTCTTTTCCACTCGTGATTTTCCACCCTAATTTTGCAGCTTCCGGTAATATGACGCCCCGAAAATATCACATTTTTCACTTTCAGGTAGTTCAGTTTCTATCTGGTTCGATTTGACTTTATTTCGTTTCGTTTCTTTTTCCCCCCTCATTTTCTGCCATTTAGGGGGGTTGTCACAGCGATCCGCCATATTTCTCTGCTGATTTCCCTTTAGCTTCACGAGAGGGGCTTCTCTCCTCCCCCTTTTAACCACCTGTCATATCCGTTGTGTAGGATTTCCATCCCCTTACCCCCCCCCCCCCCCCTCCACCCGGTGATGCCTTTCAGTCTTCATTTCAAAGATGTGCCGGTTGGTCTCCCTTTCTTTTCTCTGTTCATTCCTCTGTCTTTGTTTTCTCTTTTTTACCCTTCATTCTTTATTCCTTCTCTCTCTCTCTCTCTCTCTCTCTCTCTCTCTCTCTCTCTCTCTCTCTCTCTCTCTCTCTCTCTCTTCTGTCCTTCTCTTATCCACAGAAATACCAATCAACCTTCCCGCCCTCTTTTTTTTTTTTCAACGTCTACGGCTGATTCATTAACACGAATGTGATTCTTCATTTCCAGAACT
>JADBJO010006612.1:95000-107500 GCA_016801955.1 Conus betulinus
AATGGTGGGACTTGAATTGCGTTTTCTTTTGAATCCGAGAAAAGGAAAGGAGGTGGATAGGACGGGATGAGGGATGGAAGGAAGGGGAAGAGAGATGAAAGGAAGGGGAAGAGGAATGAATGAAAGGAAGGGGAAAGGGGAAGAGAGATGAAAGGAAGGGGATGAGAGATGAAAGGAAGGGGAAGAGAGGGATGAAGGAAGGGGAAGAGGGATGAAAGGAAGGGGAAGAGGGATGAAAGGAAGGGGAAGAGGGATGAGGGATGGAAGGAAGGGGAAGAGGGATGAAAGGAAGGGGAAGAGGGGTGAAAGGAAGGGGAAGAGGGATGAGGGATGGAAGGAAGGGGAAGAGGGATGAAAGGAAGGGGAAGAGGGATGAAAAGAAGGGGAAGAGGGATGAAAGGAAGGGGAAGAGGGATGAGGGGATGGAAGGAAGGGAAGAGGAATGAAAGGAAGGGGAAGAGGAAAAGAGAGATGAAAGGAAGGGGATGAGGGATGAAAGGAAGGGGAAGAGGGATGAAAGGAAGGGGAAGAGGGATGAAAGGAAGGGAAAGAAGATGGATGAAAGGAAGGGGAAGAGGGGGAAGACGGATGAAAGGAAGAGGGATGAAAGGAAGGGGAAGAGGGATGAAAGGAAGGGGATGAGGGATGAAAGGAAGGGGAAGAGGGATGAAAGGAAGGGGGAGAGGGATGAGGGATGAAAGGGAAGGGGATGAGGGATGAAAGGAAGGGGGGAGAGGGATGAGGGATGAAAGGAGAGGGATGAAAGGAAGGGGAAAGAGGGATGAAAGGTAGGGGAAGAGGGATGAAAGGAGGGGAAGAGGGATGAAGGGGAAGGGGATGAGGGAAAGGAAGGGGGATGAAATGAGGGGGAAAGGGAAGAGGGATGAAAGGAAGGGGGAAGAGGGATGAAAGGAAGGGGATGAGGGATGAAAGGAGGGGAAGAGGGATGAAAGGAAGGGGAAAAGAGGGATGAAGGGAAGGGGAAGAGGGATGAAAGGAAGGGAAGAGGGGATGAAAGGAAGGGGAAGAGGGATGAGGGATGAGGGATGAAGGAAGGGGATGAGGGATGAAGGGAAGGGGAAGAGGGATGAAAGGAAGGGGAAAGAAGAGGGATGAAAGGAAGGGAAGAGGGATGAGGGATGAAAGGAAGGGGGGAAAGAGGGATGAGGGATGAAAGGAAGGGGAAGAGGAATGGGGGATGAAAGGAAGGGGAAGAGGATGATGAAAGGAAGGGGATGAGAGATGAAAGGAAGGGGATGAGAGATGAAAGGAAGGGGATGAGAGATAAAAGGAAGGGGGAAGAGGGATGAAAGGAAGAGGGAATGAGGGATGAAAGGAAGGGGAAGAGGGATGAGGGATGAAGGGAAGGGAAGAGGGATGATGAAGGAAGGGAAGGGGAAGAGGGATGAAAGGAAGGGGAAGAGGGATGAGGGATGAAAGGAAGGGGGGAAGAGGGATGAAAGGAAGGGGAAGAGGGATGAGGGATGAAAGGAAGGGGAAGAGGGATGAAAGGAAGGGGAAGAGGGATGAAAGGAAGGGGAAGAGGGATGAGGAATGAAAGGAAGGGGAAGAGGGATGAGGGATGAAAGGAAGGGGAAGAGGAATGAAAGGAAGGGGAAGAGGGATGAAGGAAGGAAAGGAAGGGGAAGAGGGATGAACAATGAAAGGAAGGGGGAAGAGGGAAGAGGGATGAAAGGAAGGGGAAGAGGGATGAATAATGAAAGGAAGGGGGAAGAGGGATGAGGGATGAAAGGAAGGGGAGGGAGGGAAAGAGGGATGAAAGGAAGGGGAAGAGGGATGAACAATGAAAGGAAGGGGGGAAGAGGGATGAGGGATGAAAGGAAGGGGAAGAGGGGAAAGGGAAGAGGGATGAAAGAGATTAGTGGTGAATAGGGGGAAGAAGAGAAAGGAGAGGTGAGAAAGAATACGAGAAAGAGATAGACACAAACAGAGAGAGACGAAAAGACAGAGAGACAGACAGAGAGAGACTAACACAAACAGAGAAAGACGAACAGACAGATAGAGAGACAGATAGGGAGAATGAGAAAGAGACAGCAAGACATAGAGGGTGGAGAGACAGACAAAAAAGACAGACAAACAGACATATAGCCATGTAGATATTACAACAAGGCTTCGAGCAAACAGACACAGACAGATAGACAGACAGACAGACAGACAGAGAAAAGTGATGTCTGACAGAGACAGAAAAAAAGACAGAGAATTATGTCATACACACACACACACACACACACACACACACACACACACAGAGAGAGAAAGAGGAGAGAGAGAGAGAGAGAGAGAGAGAGAGAGAGAGAGAGAGAGAGAGAGGGAGAGAGAGGAGAGAGAGAGAGAGAGAGAGAGAGAGAGGAGTAATCTGACTAACAGACACACAGACCACAGAGAGGAGTGATCTGAAAGACAGTCAGACAGACAGACAGACAGACAGAAGTGATCTGAAAGACAGACAGACAGATAGACAGACAGACAGACAGACAGAAAGACAGAAGTGATCCGAAAGACAGGCAGGCAGACAGACGAACAGACAGACGTGATCTGAAAGACAGACGGACAGACACACAGACAGAAGTCATGTTATAGACAGACAAACAGACAAAAGTGATCTGAAAGATAGACAGACAGACAGACACGCAGACACACAGGCAGAAGTGATGTGACAGACAGGCAGATAAACAGGCAGAAGTGATCCACACACACACACACACACACACACACACAGAGAGAGAGAGAGAGAGAGAGAGAGAGAGGAGAGAGAGAGAGACGAGAGAGACAGAGAGAGAGAGAGAGAGAGGGTGATCTGATGGACAGACAAACAAGCACATAAAACACGTAAACGCTTGATCTGCACAAAGAGGTGTAAACACACGCTCACACACAGAGACAGGGAGAAAAGAGAGACAGAGAGAGACAAACACAGAGAAGAGGAGAGGAGGAGGAGGAGGGGAGGAGGAGAGAGAGAGAGAGAGAGAGAGAGAGAGAGAGAGAGAGAGAGAGAGAGAGGACAGACAGACAGACAGACAGACAGACAGACACAGACAGAGGAGGTTGACATTTGTTTAGATCCTATAAAAGTAAACGTGAAAACATTCGGCACCAAAGGATTCTTTTTTGTAACAAACCCCATTGCAAAAAAAGAATAAACACAGATCGACACAAATTCCATTAAATGGGAAGAAGGAAAACAACAAAAAGGAGATAAAAAGTAACAGCAGAAGAAGAAGAAGAAGAAGAAGAAGAAGGACGATAACAACAACAACAAGAGGAAACAGCAACAACAACAACAGCAACAACAATAACAAGATGACGACGACGACGATGATGATGATGATGATGATGATGATGATGATGATGATGATGATGATGATGATGATGATGATGATGATAAGGAGGAGGAGGAGGGAAAGAAAAGAAGAAAAAGCTGAAGGATAAGAAGACGAAGAAGGTGGAGGAAGAGAAGAAGGAGAAGGGAGGAGAAAGAAGAAACGGTGGAAGGAAGGAAGGAAGAGGGAAGGAGGGGGGGGAGGAGGACAAAAAGAACAAATGAACGAAATGAACAAACGAACAAACGAAGAACAACAACAACAACAACAACAACAACAACAACAAGAGAAAGAACAAAGACAAGAACAAGAACAAGAACAAGAAGCAAACACACGAAGGATCAAAACAGCGAAGACAAAAAGAAGAAGAAGAAGAAGAAAAGAAGAAGAAGAAGAAGAAGAGAAAGAACAAAAACAAGAACAAGAACAAGAAGCAAACACACGAAGGATCAAAACAGCGAAGACAAAAGAAAAGCCGCAAAAAGAGCAGTGACAAAAATAAGAAGACACACAGACAGAGGAACTCATCTGAATTCAAAGTTTTCTTTCTCCTTTTCCAGATAAACGTAAACCCAAACTTTCCACCCATCTCAACACCCATCCCCCTTCACACACACACACACACACACACACACACACACACACACACACACACACACACACACACACACACACCACACACACACACGCACACACACATGTCACACACACACACACACACACACACACACACACACACACACACACACACACACACACCTACACACACACGCACACACACATGTCACACACACACACACACACACACACACACACACACACACACACACACACACACACACACACACACACACACTCCTCATTCAAAAAAAAAAAAAAAAAGAAAAGAAAAAGAACAAGAACAAACTGAAAAAAAAAAAAAAAAACACAACCACCGATGGCAATAATACAATTTTCGCAGATCAGACATTGGCAGTCTGCCAAGACTATGCCACGGCGAATTGAGAAGAAGATAAGGTGGTTGTTTTTATTTGTATAAAGTTTCTTTTGTTTTTCATTTACAAAAAAAAAAAAAAAAAAAACAGAAAAAAAATGAGACCAAAGAGGACCGAGAGTAGGACTAATGACAGACTACTGTCAGAGTTGTTGGAAGTGGCTTCCTTAACTCAGTCGCTCGGCAAGATGCTGGCCGCCGAGCTTTTGAGGCTGGTCCAGTTCCCCCACCACCACCCCACCCCTCCCCCGCGCACTGGTTCCCGAGGTCCCGAGGGAGGAAAAACCCGCTAGTGTCATTAGGGCTACTGAATCTCTCTCTTTCTCTCTCTCTCTCTCTCTCTCTCTCTCTCTCTCTCTCTCTCTCTCTCTCTCTCTGTGTGTGTGTGTGTGTGTGTGTGTGTGTGTGTGGTGTGTGTGTGTGTGTGTGTGCGGCGCGCGCGCGTGTGTGTCCGTTGTGTGTTGTTCTATATCTGTCTGACAGCTCTCTCTCTCTCTCTCTCTCTCTCTCTCTCTCTCTCTCTCTCTCTCGTCTCTCTGTCCCTCTGTCTGTCTGTCTCTCCCTCTCTCTCTCTCTTTCTCTCTTTCTCTCTCTGTTTCTATGTCTGTCTGACTCTCTCTCTCTCTCTCTCTCTCTCTCTCTCTCTCTCTCTCTCTCTCTTTCACTATTTTTTCACTATTTAGATGGTTCGTTGATTTTGAAGTCACATATTGTCATTATTGTTTCTGCTTCATCGAGGGCAAGAAGTAAAAAAGCCTGCATTGTGCTTATTCTTTATCCCTCATTAAAAAAGATCGTCGTTCGTTCTCTCTTTCTTTATCTTTCTCTCTCTCACGCTCTCTCCGTCCTCTCTCTCTCTTACAGCCTAGGTTTCTTTTACATCATGTTTACATATATTTGTTTGAAGTGTAAAACAATAAGCAGTATAATCATCGATGCATCGCAAGCTTAAAACTTGTAACATTGTGATCGTTGTGGACTTGTTTTTGTTTGTTTTACTTGTCGCATTGACATTAGAATATTATCTCAGTTATTGTATCCCCTCTTCTGAGGGGCTATGGCGTAACAGAATAAAGATCTGAATCTCTCTCTCTCTCTCTCTCTCTCTCTCTCTCTCTCTCTCTCTCTCTCTCTCTCTCTCTCTCTCTCTCTCTCATCATCGTCGTGGGCGTACTGGCAGCTCTTTGAACAGAAACCTCTCTCCACGCTTTCTGAAAGTTCTGTGCTACAAACTTCCTCATTTCTCCAACTGTTTGATTCTGTCTTTTATTTGTTTTTCTTTTTGTTTGTTGTTCTTCTTGATCTTTCTTTTAACCCCCGTCTGTTCCTGCTGTCCACCGTTTCCCGCTCTTGTGGACCGTTTTCTGCTGTAGCCTCTTTTAGATTTTTTTTCCTTTTTTTTTTCTTTCTGGCCACCGTTTAAGATATGCCAACTTTATTTTCTTTTAAGTAGGTTTCAAAACGGAGTGGCTGTGGGCGGAAAATGAAGCAAACTTTAGAAAGAGAGGGGGCTAGTTACCGCCAAGGACATAGACAAAAAAAAAAGTACAGGACAAGACACAATGCATTTCGACCTATTGGGTCTTCTTCAGGCAAAAGCAGATAACATTTAGGACAGTGAAAACGAAGAACGAGAAACCACTATCTTCTCATACTCCGCACACGACCAAAATGGTAGTTTTAAGTAGTTGCAAAGGAAGGCGACTTGCAGGCATCAAGCTAAACTAATTTGAAAAATTATTGATAAAGCACCGCCTCCAAAAATCGTTGACAAGCAAATCACAAGACTAGACGCGACGCGTTTCGACCTCTTAGGTCTTCTTCAGACAAGATGCACAGCACTCAGGACAACGGAAATGAACGAGCAATCACTTATCTTCATCCAATGCGGCGCAAGATTGGCGTTGGATGAACTTGTTCGTTTCCGTTGTCCTGGGTATTGTGTATCTTGCTCAAAGAAGACCTAAGAGGTCGAAACGCGTCTTGTTTTTGTTTTGTCATTCGTTTGTCAACGCTGTTTGACTGAGCTTTATCATTACTTTTTCAAACTGATTTTAAGTCATCTTTCGACTTGAAGAACATTGTGCACACTGTTCGGAGTGGGCTCACGCTGTTCACACTGCAGTGTTGATTTGCCATAGGGGTCTTTTTTTTTTGTTTTGTTTACATACTTATTGCCTCATTAAAATGTTGGTTTGTTGGTTTGTCGGTTTGTTTGTTTGTATACTTCATTGTGTTGTTAAATCTGATCGGAAAATTAAATGGAATGGTTGGCATTCTGAGCACGGTTTACTTAGTCACCTCTCTGTCTCTGTCTCTCTGTCTGTGTCTCTCCACACGCGCGCGCACACACACACACACACACACACACACACACACACCACACACACACACACACACACACACACACACACACACACACACACACACACACACACACACACATATATATATATATATATAGAGAGAGAGAGAGAGATGTATTTGTCTGTGTACATGTCTGTACATATGTACATATATGTATATTTATATATGTATGCATGTAGGTATGTATGTATGTATTATGTATATAAATATACATGTATGTGTGTGTATGTGTGTGTCTGTTTGTGTGCGTGCGTGTATCTGTGTGTGTATACATATATTTGTCTGTGTGCGTGTGACAGTAGAGAGAGGGAGTGTGTGTGTGTGTGTGTGTGTGTGTGTTGTGTGGTGTTGTGTGTGTGTGTGTGTGTGTGTGTGTGTGTGTGTGTGTGTGTAACAAGTAAGCAGTGAGGAAAACAAGTTCATTCACAATTCTTCCGTCATTACCATGTGATTCGGCAAAGATGTAAGAAAAAAAGGGGGGGGGGGGGCGGTGGGGAGGAGCGATTTATGAGAGAAAGAAAAGAGACACAGAAATGAAATAAAATAAGGCGTTAATTGACCAGAAAAAAAGGGGGGAAGGGGAGGAGCAATTGATGAGAGAAAGAAAAAAAAAGACACAGGAATAAAGTAAAATAAGACGTTAATTGATAATCATAAAACTTTTCACTTGCAGCATAAGGGACCCATCATAGCCCATTCTGAAAACAGAACCATTCGTGTCGCCCTCTCAGAGACCTTCCGTCCCCTGGTTCAAACCTGTCAGTGACACACAGCTCTCTGTGCTCCTTCGGCATCAAATGGAAAACACTACCGTCTTTAAGTCTGTGTGATGTTCTCACCACCACAAGGGTTCAAAAGACGGAACATTTGTCTGTCTGTCTGCCTGTCTGTCTGTCTGTCTGTCTGTCTGTCTGTCTGTCTGTCTGTCTGTCGGTCGGTCGGTCGGTCGGTCGGTCGGTCGGTCGGTCGGTCTGTCCGTCTGTCTGTCTGGCCGCCTGTCTGTCAGTAGATCTGTCTGTCTGTCTGTCTGTCTGTCTGTCTGTCTGTCTGTCTGTCTGTTGGTCATCGGCTTGTCCGTCGGTCTGAAACAGTCACGTCGGTGGAGTACAGAGGTGCTGATTCTGATCCAAAATACACGGGACACCACGTACTAGCTACCCTGTTGACGAAGACAACACAACAGTCTTTTTTTTTTTTTTTTTTTTTTGCAATACACAGGACACCATGTTCTAACTCCCCTGTTGACGAAGAGAAAACCAGTCTTTTTTCAATACATGGGACACACCACGTGCTAACTCCCATGCTGACGAAGACAAAACCAGTCGTTTTTAATACACAGGACACATCACTTACTAACTCCCCTGCTGATGAAAACAAAACCAGTCTTTTTTTCAATACACAGGACACCACGTTCTAACTCTCCTGTTGACGAAAACAAAACCAGTCGTTTGGGCACCACGTTCTCACTCTCCTGTTGACGAAAACAAACACAGTCTTTTTTTTTTTTTTTTTAGTCGTACAACCTTCGTAAGAAAGCACGGTCTTCCGGCAGAGGTCACGTGACGAGGACCATCCATCCAACGTCAGTCCCCATGAGCTTGCCGACACCGAGAACTTGAAGTTACTACAGGCGTGGACATGAAGAGATGATGAAAGTCGAGTTCACTGCCACAGCAGGGCATGAAGGAACACAAAGTATCAGGAGTGATATTAGTCTGAGATGCATGGCAGGGCTGTACCCCTCCCTTCTTTTCATAACGTATCCTTGATGCCACCCAGGCCCGAAAGATACAGACACCTGCGGAGCTGGGTAAAAGGAATAACGCGAAAGAGTTCCGTTCTGGTCGAAGATGCATGGCAGGGTTGTATTCTTATTTTTTTTCATAGCGCATCCCGGTGTCAACCAGGCCCGAAAGATACAGACACCTGCAGAGCTGTGTGGAAAATCTGAGCGATAAGCTCAGAGACAGGGCATCGACTGCAGCTTGTCTGTAACGTCTCAAATTTGTCTTTTTTTTTCAATATTCCTAGCATACTGAAATGTGGAAATGTGGATAAGACCTGATCTGGACCGCAAAAAAAAAAAAAAAAAATCCAACAAACAAATGTGTCTGATGGGAATCGAACCCCAACCACCCATACCGCCAGTCTCTCTGACACTACTACTCTGCTAGGACGGCTGAAAACAGCTGACGCCACCCCCCAACTGACCGGATCAGTTGTTGGGGATATCACAACTTCTGTAAGTGTTCATCACCTGGGACTATGTCGCTGGGCGTGTACACCAATAAACAGTTACGTCACTACGCGGTTGCCTCTCTGAGGTTCAGACATTTTGAGTAAGGGCCTTCAGAGTTTAACTCTTTATTTCTTTTCGTTTCTGACCTGATAGAAATACGGATCAGCCTTGCCATGTTTCTCTCTCTCTCTCTCTCTCTCTCTCTCTCTCTCTCTCTCTCTCTCTCTCTCTCTCTCTCTCTCCTCTCTCTCTCTCTCTCTCTCCTCTATCTCCTCCGCCGTGATCTAATCGTTACATACCACCAGTCTTTGCTGAGGCTATACGTTCTTTTGGTCAGTCTAAAAAAGAACATAAACAGGACTTACCGGGGAAAAAAATCAATGATCCGATGCTAAAACGCCAGAATTCTTATCTAAGGGACAGCACCCAGTCTACAAAACAGAAAATCGAAACAACAACGACAGCCCTGATCTTGAAATAGACAAAGCAAGTAAGGCGGGGGGGGGGGAAGGGGGAGGAGGGGCGGGAGGAGGAAGCAACGGAGAAGAAAAAGAAGAGGCAAAAGACAGACAGACTTTTGTCAATATGCAGCAGTTAATCGATTAGATCACCGGGAGTTTCATTTTATTTGCTTTTTTTTTTTTTTTTCCCTAAATTCTCTAAGTTTTGTGTCAGGAAAAACTGTTAGGAACAAAAGTTACGGGTTCTTTTTTTCTTTGTCCTTTCGTTAGAAATATACATCCCGTTTTCTTCTTGTGTATTTGTAATAAATCAGTACTTCTCTCTCTCTCTCTCTCTCTCCCTCTCTCTCTCACTCTCCTCTTTCCTCTCCTATCGTCCCTCTTCTCTCCTCTCTCTCTCTCTCTCTCGTCAACTCAAAACCAAAACCTCTTGTATTTTATCCTCTGAAATGTAAATATTGTAAACTCATTTGCTATGTTTGTGCCTCGGTCTATATGTTTTGTTGTGTTTTTTTTTTTAACTATTGTCAATAAAGGCATTGTCAGTTATCATTGTGCATTGTCACTGTCATCCTCTCCTCTCCCCATCGGCGGTTCGCTCATGCTCTCTCTCTCGTCGACCACCTCATTCGAATCGCTTCCTGCATCTCTCCTTTGCTCTGGTCATCCCAAGTCGATCCTCCTCGTCCGCCAGTGCCCGCTCACCAACACACCCAAAGTGAAATCTCTCTCTCTCGGGCCTCGCGCATGCAACCACTATTCATCTGCTCTCATCTCCTCTCTCTCGGCTATCATCTCTGTGACTCTCTCATCACTCTCCTCCCTTACTCCATCACAGTCTCATCTCCTCCTCTGCTCGTCTCTCCTCTCTCTCTTCCTCCTCTCACCCCCCCTCACCTTCCAATCTCTCTCGTCTTCTCTCCTCTCCCCATCCTTGTATCTCCATCTCAGTTCTCGATCCATCCCCCTGCCTCACTCCTCCCTTCCTCTCTTCGTGCTCTCTCCTCTCCACCCTCTCCCCTCGTGCTCTCGCTCTTCTCACCCTCTCTCTCATCTCTGCTCCCTCCTCCTACTTCATCTTCATCTCTCTCGCCTTCTCAACCTTTGTCTCTCTCTCCGTCCTCCTTCTCACACCTCGCGTCTGTCGCTCAGTACTCTCATCTCACGCTCCTGGCTCTCGCTTCTCTCGGTCTCATCTCCTCCGTCTCTCTCTCTGCCGGGGGTCTCGACTCATCCTCTCATCATCTCTCCTCTCATCTCCCGTGGGGGCCTCTCCCTCCTCCAATCTCTCCCTCTCCATACTCGTCTCTCTTAAATCTCTCTCCTCTCCTCTCTCCATCAAACATCCGTCTCTCTCTGCGTCCTCTCCTCTCCTCAGTCTCTCTCTCCCTTCTCTCACTCCTCTCACATCTCTCTCATATCCTCCTCTCTCTCGCCAATCCCACACTCTCTCTACTCCTCTCGACTGTTCTCTCTGACTACCTACTGTCTCTCCTCTTTCTCCGTTCCCTCATCGTCCCCTCTCGGCTCTGTCCCCGGTGCGAGTCTCTCCCTCTCAGTCCCCTCCATCATCTCTCTCTCACTCTCTATCGCAACTCATCCCATTTCCGTCTCTCTCTCTTCATCTCTGCCCAACTTCGTCTATCCCCTTCTCTCACCACGTCTCATCCTCTCACACACCTTCTCCTCATCCTCACCTGCTCTCTCCTCTCTCTCTCTCGATCCCCTGGCTATCCAATCTCCTCTCCTATAACCATAAGCCGTCTCATCTCTCGTCTTCTCTCTCTCAAGTCGCTTCCCCCCTCTCTTCGCTCTCTCGCTCTCTCTCTCCCCTCTCACTCCTGCCTCCCCTCTCACTCCTCTCTCCACATTCTCAGCTTCTTCCAGCCGTCTATCCGCTCTCTTCGACCTTCCCCCACAGTCTCTCTTCTCTCTCTCACTCAGTTCTCTCCTGTCCTCTCTCGTTTCTCTCTCTCCTCCTCTTCTCGGCGTCTCTTCCATCCTCTGCCTCTCTCATCTCCTCTCTCATCTCCTTCCTTCTCTCCCTCTCGCTACGCGACATCTCCTATCGTCTACGTCGTCCTCTCCTCCTCTCAACCTCATCATCTCTACTCTCTCACTCTCTCAGGGCCCCCATCTCGTCTCTCTCTCTCAAATCCACCCACTCACATCTCTCAGACTCTTCTCGTCCTCTTCGGCCCTCTCTGTCTTTCTCTCACGCACCCCTCTAATGTTCGCTCTCCCTCTCTCCTCTCTCCATCTCTCCTCTCCTCCCTATCACGCCAGTCGTTCTCCTCGTCTCACTCTCCCTTCTCATCGCTCCTCACTCTCTCATCTCTCTCTCACATCTCCGGCTCAAATCATCAGTCTCCTTGTTATTTGCTTCATCTCGGTCTCTCTCTAGATCCGCCTCTCTCGAGAAACTTATCCGTGCTCGCTCTCCCCTCTCAAGCCACCTGCCTCGCTCTCTCTCTTCTCCAGCCGCACGTTCCTCGTCGTCTAGTTGTCTCTACATCGATAATCTGCTCTCATCTCTTCATCTCTCTCTCTCATCTCTCCCCCGCACTCTCGCTTCTCCTCATCATCTCTCTCCTCTCAAGGCACGATCTCTGATACGGCCCTTTTCAGACAATCCTGTCTTTTCATCCTAAGTGACGTCCAAGTGCGCAACACTTTTTCGCGAGTTAGGAATTGCAGTGTCTGTCCCCCATTCAACTTCTGTTTTTTTGTTTTGTTTTGCGCAGTAGGAAGCGGATCCGAAGAGAAATACGAGTGTTCTTATGCGTAGCAGAGACAGGAGCGTCCATTTGTGTGTTTATTTGCTATAACAGCAAGCATTTCGAAGAGAGAATACCCCCTTCTCAATACGTGTTCTATATTGTGACGGTGAGTCAGAGACAGAACTTCATTTCTTTGTTTGTTTGCCATAAAAAATGATCACTTTGAAAAGATACCCCTACCTACTCCCCCCCTCCCACCCCCCCTGACTTCCCTGACCCCACCAACACCCCCCTGATTGGGCTGACTGATTGAATGGTCGATCGGCAAAAATGTTTTTGCTTGGTTTGATTGATTTCTTGATTTGATTGATCGATTCG
>JADBJO010006612.1:112500-115000 GCA_016801955.1 Conus betulinus
TTTTGAAGCAATGTGGTCCTCCTTTTCTGAACCCTACCATTTTCCCCAGTGGTTTGCAGGAAGATGAACTAATTTTACATGGTCACTTAATATATTCAACTGGCAGTGGAGACGATTAACTGTGTCAGAGAGAGGAATTACACTATATGCAAAGAACTTGATAAGAATCTGAATGATACTAGGCAAAAGTGAGATATGTTTTATCTATACTGCAAATTTCGCAGTATCAGTGTCTTGTACAAAACCATCAAATATTAGAGAAGAAAATTCTTCACATACATTTAACAGATAACGACCAAACGTTCATGTGCTTATAAACGATTACGGCAAAACGTTCATCTACATTTAAAAGATAACGACCAAGCGTTCACGTACATTCAGAGGATAACGACTAAACTTTCACACACATTTGAACTATAATGAACATTCACTCACATGCATTTAAAAGATAACGACCAAGCGTTCAATTACATTTTACAGATAACGACTAAATGCTCACATACATTCAAAAGATAATGACTAAACATTCACATATATTTAAAAGATAACGACCAAATGTTCATATACATTTAAACGATAACGACCAAACATTCACACAAATTTAAAAGATAACGACCAAACGTTCACATACATTTAAACAATAACGACCAAAAGTTCACATACATTTCAAGGATAGCGATCAAACGTTCGCATACATTTAAACAATAACGACCAAACGTTCACATACATTTAAACAATAACGACCAAACGTTCACATACATTTAAAACATAACGACCAAACGTTCGCATACATTTAAAAGATAACGACCAAACGTCACACATACATTTCAAAGATAACGACCAAACGTTCACATACATTTCAAAGATAACGACCAAACGTTCACATACATTTAAACGATAACGACCAAACGTTCACATACATTTAAACGATAACGACCAAACGTTCACATACATTTAAACGATAACGACCCAAACGTTCACATACATTTAAACGATAACGACCAAACGTTCGCATATATTTAAAGGATAACGACCAAACGTTCACATACATTCAAAGAATAACGACTAAACGGTCAAGAAAATCTAAACAATAACGACCAAACGATCATATATTTTAACAATAACGACCCCAGACACACAGACACAGACATAAAGACAGAGGAAGGGGACAGACAGAGAGACAAACAGGGAGAGAGACAGAGGCAAAAAAACCGGGGAACACATAGAGGCAGAGACACAGAGGAGAGACAGACACAGAGACAGAGACAAACACAGACAGACAGACAGCCATACAAGAAACCGGAAATAGACAGAAACAGGGAAACAGACATGAGAGACAGAGACAGATGGACAGACAGACAGAGACAGAGAGAGGGAGTGAGTGAGTGAGAGAGAGAGAGAGAGAGAGAGAGAGAGAGAGACAGAGAGATTGAGAGAGGAGAAAGAGAGAGACAGGGAGAGAGAAAAAAAAAACAGACAAGAGACAGAGACGGAGAGAGAGACAGAGACAGTCAGAGACAGACAGACAGAGAACACAAAGAGAGGGGGAGACAAACAGACAGACAGAGACAGACAGCCAGACAAAGACAAAGAGAGAGAGAGAGGATTGTGAGACAGACAGGCAGTCAGACAGACAGAGACAGACAGACACACATAGAGACAGAGACAGAAACAGAAACTGGGGAATAAACAGACAAGAGACAGAGACTCAGAAGAGAATGAGAAACAGTGAGAGAGACAGAAAAAAGAGAGAGAAATCAGAGAGAGAGAGATGGAGACTCAAAAACAAACTCAAATAGTTTAATTGCAAAGGCCACCAACCTATGTGCAATGAGGTCAAAACCAAAAGTAGAAACACACACGCTCGGCGCATGTACCGAAAATGATGAAAGAAAATATCTGCATAATGTTCTTCCTGAAATTATTCTGGCATTTGTGTGTCAGCTGATAGCAGTTCTTCCTTTCGTTTTAGTGCTTAATAGCTACAGAGCGAGTTAAAATTTCTCTTCTTGCAATAAAAGAAGCAATGGTATTTGAGTAACATTACTTTAGTATGAAGGCAAAATGTATTTATCTCTTGAATCTTTATAGGATGGACAAACAATCAAAAAAATGTATTTCATCTTCGATTTGATTACAGACTGGACAGGTTTTGGAGTTTTTTTAGTGTGTATCTTGGATGGGCATTCAAATCACTAACTACCAAATCGAAATCTCACGAACATTTTCCGAAATTCAGAAACTGTAATATGACACAGAGAGAGAGAGAGAGAGAGAGAGAGAGAGAGAGAGAGAGAGAGAGAGAGAGAGACAGACAGACAGACAGACAGACAGACAGACAGAGACTGAGAAGCAGAAAGAGAGACACAGAGATAAAGCGACAAAGCGCGGCTTTTGTTTTCCCCCTTTTTGTTGCCCATAATGAGGATCCTGACACCCCATCATCATCAGCCTTTCTCCTCCTCATCCTCCTCAACAGCCGCCGCTGCTCGCCGACACA
>JADBJO010006613.1:7500-17500 GCA_016801955.1 Conus betulinus
ACAGACTGCCGAAAAGTCTTTCTTTTACTCCACAAGTTTCATGTGGAGTGGAAGTGCTCCCAGAAGAAGCAGCATCTCATCCCCTTTGGAGACATCCCAACATCATGTCTGAACATAACCTTCCACTGCGCTCCGTCCCACCCCCACATCTTTTTTTTCTGTTTGCCTGTGAGGTAGAGCGTAGCGCTTGGTGGACCTGGGTATGACATTAGGCAGCGTCTGAGACAGTGCCAAGTTTCTGTGCATATGGATCCTGGAAAGTGTGTGCTGTGCTAGCAGTTCCACGTAACAGCGCCACTTCCTCCAGTAGAAGTTCATTCTTGATCACAGGTTCTCTTTTTCGTTTTTTTTGCTCTGTTTCTTTGCCTCAAAATTTTCACCCCTTCATGTAAGAAATAATCCTTGGCAAGTCGAAGGTATACATACACCTGATGGAAAGAGGGAAGAAGAAGATAAATAAACAAACAAGCCAGCAGACGAGATGTAAAACATTACCACCTTGGTGGAGTGGAAAATCCCTGTCATAACAAGAAGTGGAAGAACACACCGACAGAGCCAGACTTCTGTCTTGAGGGGGGGGGGGGGGGGGGGGGGGGGGGAGGGGGGAGGCGAGTTCAGGAAGTGCAGCACACAGGCTCTGTTGGAGTTCTGTGAGTATGTGTCGCCCTGAAGATGCGACAATCTGTGCCAGTCTGGAATTAAAGTTAATTTTAGTTTGTTCATTTCTCCAGTTATTACTGTTTTGACAGATATCAGGCACATGAGCAATCTTTCAATCCATCCTGATTTTTTTTTTTTTTTTTTTTTTTTTTTTTTGGGGGGGGGGGATACATCCTTGTTTGTTGCATGTACTCCGTGTTGGCATTTGTGCTAGGCGATTTGGTGTTGTAAACAGCATTCGTTTGCCGCTATAAGCGTATAGTTATCTCATCACAGGAGCAAGAGTCGTTCTGCTTGTTCATTATTTATTGTTTACTGTTCCCTGTTTTCTGTTCGTACCATTCAAACCATGCTTATCTGTTTTCTCCTCGTCTATGTGGTCTGTTTGACTGTAAATAGGAGAAAGATTTCTGTGGGTTCTGTTTGTCTGTAAACAGGAGAAAAAATGTCTGCGTGTTCTGTTTGACTGTAAACAGGAGAAAATGTCTGTGTGCCCTGTTTTGTCTGTAAACAGGAGAAAAACTGTCTGTGGGTTGTGTTTGACTGTAAACAGGAGAAAAATGTCTGTGTGCTCTGTTTGTCTGTAAACAGGAGAAAAATGTCTGTGGGTTCTGTTTGACTGTAAACAGGAGAAAACTGTCTGTGTGCTCTTTTTGACTGTAAACAGGGGGAAAATGTCTGCGTGTTCTGTTTGACTGTAAACAAGAGAAAAATGTCTGTGTGTTCTGTTTGACTGTAAACAGGAGGAAAAAAATTCTGTGTCAGTCTTGAATAAATGTTGATTTGTGTTTGTTTATTTCTCTCTGGTAGTTTTTGCTGTGTTGGCCTACATGTGTCAGTTACGAGTTATATGCAAAGCACAGAGGGCGCAGTGGTGGTTGTGTTTTTTTTTTTGTTTGTTTCTGTGTCCTCTGTGTTGGCATATGCGCTGGATCATAAGCTCCATTCGTTTGAATTTAGCTTGGCGTCGTAAGCAGAATTCGTTTGCTGGTCAAGAGAAGGGTGGAGAAGAGGGGGGGGGGTGCAGGGAAGATAGGGGGGGGGGGGGGGGGGGGGGGGGCAATGGGTGAGAAATTGGACAATCTCTTGTGAAAGACACGTACTGAATTCATAACCAACACAGTATTCATGACCTTTTCAAACCAGCCTCAGCGCTCACAAAACCTTGTCTTGGGGCGTCTTGTCCTCGACAGCCGAGCACGCGCAGAGCGAGAAGTTCAAATCAGCGATCTTTTTCTTTTTCCCCCCCCCCCCCCCCCCCCCCCCCCCCTCTCCTGCTGCGTTTTGTGATTTATTTGTTTTGCGCCCCGTCTTGTGTTTATTGGTATCAGGCTTGCAGCCTTGGGGAAGCGGTGGAAAGGATGGATGGGTAGGGTGGAGGAGGAATGAGATGGGGGTGAGGGGGGGGGGGGGGTAGTTTTTTCGCCCGGTCTGCATGTTCAGCTGGGTTGGAAACGGTGTCTTGATCAGTCCCAGCGATGTGCTTGGCTTGGCCCGCTAGAGAGTTCGATTATTTTGCCTGAGGGGATGGCTTCTGGCAACGCATCATTCTTTTGCGACCACACGTGTGGCAGAATGCACGCGCTGGTGTGTGTGTGTGTGTGTGTGCGCGCGCGCGCGCGCGCGCGCGCGTGTGTGTGTGTGTGTGTGTGTGTGTGTGTGTGTGTGTGCGCGCACACACAAACACACACACGCACGCACACACAGGCGCGCATGCGATGCGCGCACGCACACACACACACGCACACTCACATACTCTTATTTACGCATGCACGTGCACGTACACAACCTCACACGCGTTTGTGTGTTTACGCTGTGCGTGCATGCTTGCGTGAGAGGTACACGTGAAACCGGGGCAGAGAGAGACAGAGAGCGAGCGAGCGAGCGAGCGAGAGAGAGAGAGAGAGAGAGAGAGAGAGAGAGAGAGAGAGAGAGAGAGAGAGAAGGGGGGAGGTGGTAACAGAGAAGGAAGGAGGAGGTGGTACGCAGAACACATGGATATACGGCCCATTCTGCGTGGTTCCTCAGTAGCACTAAAGCGGGCCTTCTGTTTTGCACCTCAGCTTTGGCTTACCTCTTTCTTGTTCCTGGGTGTTGAACGACACTACAGATTTTAGCACAGTGTGTGAGTGTGCGGAGGAGAGAGAGAGAGAGAGAGAGAGAGAGAGAGAGAGAGAGAGAGAGAGAGAGAGAGACTGACATTTTTTCATTGGTGAGGGGGAGGGATGGGGTCTTTAGAGGCCGGGACAGAGAATTAGCCTAGAAGGGGTTGATCAGTACCCATTCCCTCACCAGCTTCCTTCCGAAATACAAATAACCAAACTAGTGACTCAAAACTGCTTCCCCTAAAAACGAAGAAGAAGAAGAAGAAGAAGAAGGGAAGGGAAGAAGGAAAGAAGAAGAAGAAGAAGAAGGAAAAAGGGAAGAAGAAGAAGAAGAAGGAAAAGGAGAAGAAGAAGATGAAAAAGGAAAAGGAGAAGAAGAAGAAGGAGAAACAGAGAGAGAGAGAGAGAGAGAGAGAGAGAGAGAGAGAGAGAGAGAGAGAGAGAGAGAGAGAGACAGACAGAGAGAGAGAGAGACAGAAACAGAGGCAAACAGATAGACAGACGGGCAAGACTTTGTACAAATAGTTTCCCCTCCTTCTGGACATTCTGTGCTAGTAACGTCCCCTTTTCCTTTCGCTCTCAGTAACTCTGTCTCCTCCTTTGCTGTTCTGTCGTCTACTGTCCTTTTCTGTCTACCATATCTTTATCTATCTTTTTTTCCCCCACAACCTCTTCCCACAAATTTCTGCACTCAACGAAGTCGGAGAAGAAGAAGAAGAAGAAGAAGTGGTGGTATGTGTTGCAAACAGAATGTTACATGTATATGCAAAGGACGTCAGTATTTCTGTGTGCTACCAATGATTGGATTGTCCAGTATCAGTTAACAAGAATATATATTATTAGTGGAAAGATTTACAAAAAAGATAATCATCTGCATGCACCCTAACTGAACTGAACTCGTCCGTGGTGTGTGCCCATAGACTTAATCCCCTCCCCTCCCCTCTCACCCCCAGTAGTAAAAAAAAAGCAAAATGTTTAAGAACTAATAGGAAATAAAACTTTCTTTTGGACTCGTGAACTGACATTTACTTACAGCGTAAACACAATCTGCTCTGAAATTATTCCTCTCACAGAAGAAAGAAATATGGAAAAATGAAAGGGGTGGGGTGGCAGGTTGTTAAGTGTGTGATTGAGAGGGGGGTGACGGGGGAGATGGGGAGCAGAGGGGAGAGGGAATACGAGGAGAGGACTTGAAGAGAGAGGGAAACAGGAGATGGGTGAAAAATGGGGATTTGGATATTTTTGAAGGACATAAGAGTTTACCCTTGAATATTTATTTTCATGATTATCATTTATTGTTTCCTGTTCTAGAAAAAAAAATCTTCTGAATAACTGGGAAACTGGGATGATAGATTTGTGTTAAAATTCTCCTGTATCTACCTGAAAATAAACGGTCTATAAATATGAAATGAGAATAAGAAAAGGAAGCCAATCGAGTTAGAAAGATACCACAAACGTGCACACATGCGTGCAAGAATACTAAAATTTTTTTTTTTAATGAGCACGCGCACGGCACACACACACACACACACACACACACACACACACACACACACACACACACACACACACACTACGGACAGAGAAAAGACAACACAAGGCACTGAAGACAAACTCTTCAATAACGAGGGTAATAGATGAGCAAGTGCTTGTATCATTCATTACCGAGCCTTCGCCAAAGAGGGTCAACATAGGAAAATAAGCCATGGGCAAAAGAATATAGTATGCACGACAGAGATATCAGAATGCACATCAAATAGAAACAGCATGCCTCAAAGAAACTTAACACACTTGTACACTTACTTACACTGTCCCTCTCCATACATCCTCCTGTCCGAATTCATCCCAGCGCCTTGCTTATACACTTTCAAAAACACGTGTACACAGAGAGAGAGAGAGAGAGAGAGAGAGAGAGAGAGAGAGAGAGAGAGAGAGAGAGAGAGAGAGAGAGAGTATACACCACTATTTTTTTTTTCTTTTCAATAATGGCATCCTCCAGACAACAACAAAGTGATTGTTTAGAAAGCCTAGACATTCTGTGTTTACCTCTACCAAGCCTGCTAGGTGTGTCTGTGGATGTGTCTGTCTCCCTGTTAGCATCATTAAGCAAACAAACCAACAAACAAACAAAACAAACAAACAACCCTACAGAGCCGCTTTAACGAGCGAAACGTGAGGAAAAGATGGAACTGGTCCAGCAGCAACGATGACCACATTCAATGGTGGTGCAGGCTTACTTCAACTAGTTGACTCAGGATCTGCTCGACCTTGCGGAGATCTTTGCTTTCCCAAATGGCCTTTCTTGGTTTTTCGGAATTTTGTTTGTCAGTGGCAGAAAGAAGAAAATGGAGGGGGAAGGGGGAAGCGTGCGGGGGGAGGGGGGGGGGCGGAGGGGGAGAGGGGGGGGCGGAGGGGGGATGACACTGACGGACAGAAGAGAGACTTGCAAAGCCTCAGACGAAGCAAGCTTTTACGGTTACATACTTCGAGTTTCAAGTGTAGAAACTTCATCTGAACGAAAAATGCCTGAAGGAGTGGTCACACACACACACACACACACACACACACACACACACACACACACACACACACACACACACACACACACACACACGCGCGCGCGCGCGCGCGCGCGCGCGCGCACACACACACACACACACACACACACACAGATATATATATATATATATATATATTCTATCGGTCCATCTATTTGTCTATGTATGTATGTATGATGTGTATGTATGTGTCTCTGTCTCTGTGTGTGTGTGTCTATCTCTGTCTGTCTGCCTATCTCTGTCTGTCTCTCTGTTTGTCTGTCTGTCTGTCTGTCTGTCTGTCTGTCTGTCTGTCTGTCTCTCTCTCTCTCTCTCTCTCTCTCTCTCTCTCTCTCGTCCCCCGTCTCATTCTCCCCCCCCCCCCCCCCCCCCCCCCCCCGTCTCTCTCCATCACTGGTTGCTGCAGGTTGTGGTGCCGACCATCTGCTGGTTCTATCAAGTGTGATATATACTATAATAAGCCCCTTCCTTCTTCCCGTCTCATTCCTGCCTCCTTTTTTTTTCCCTCCTCGCACATACACTTGCATCCTGAAATATGTTTCCTGCTTTTCGTGTGTTCATGGCCACTGGTATCTTTACGGTGTTTTCGTCCTCTTTTTTTTAATTCAGAGAGAGAGAGAGAGAGAGAGAGAGAGAGAGAGAGAGAGAGAGAGAGAGAGAGAGAGAGAGAGAGAGACATTCTGATTCAGATTCAGATTCTGAATCTGAATCTGAATCTGAGAGAGAGAGAGAGAGAGAGAGAGAGAGAAGAGAGAGAGAGAGAGAGAGACAGACAGACAGACAGACAGACAGGCAGGCAGGCAGACAGACAGAGAGAAAGGCAGATGGACAGATAGACAGACAGACAGACAGTGACAGAGACAGAGATAGAGATAGAGAGAGATAATACAGAGAGAGAAAGAATGAGAGAGTAACAGACAGATAGAGAGTTTAGGAATCTTACTGCATATATATATATATATATATATATATATATATATATATATATATATATATATATATATATATATATGTATGTATATATATATATACATATACATATATGTGTATATATATATATATATATATATTTATCTATTTGTTCTGAAGAAGAGCAAAAAGGGCGCAGATCGATCAACTCACACGCAGTTTGTCCACACAGGCTGTCCACGTGGTGCAGTTGGTATGAAGTCGTCATGAGGCAACCCACCAGAGGTTACGCTGCATTATTGCCAAGTCACATGTGTTGGTAGTGTTCGGATTGGCTGTTGTTGTTGCATTTTTTGGTGCAGTTTGAGTTTTGAGTTTTCCCCCGTAGTCGACCGCATGTGATGTTATGCAAAATGAATGTGCCTGTTTGGTCGTAAGATAATCTCTCTCTCTCTCTCTCTCTCTCTCTCTCTCTCTCTCTCTCCTCTCTCTCTCTCTCTCTCTCTCTCTCTCTCTCTCTCTCTCTCTCTCTCTCTCTCTCTCTCTCTCTCTCTCTCGTGTGATCGACATTCGGACAGACAGATACTAGGTAGACAGACAAACAGACAGACAGAGTAGAAGCAGTTGATCCAATTTGTCTTATCACTGCTTTCTCCAATTAGATTGATCAGAAGATAAGCAGTCTACTGTAGAGACGTCGGCGAACTGCATCAAAGAGTCTTTCCACATGCTAATTTAATCTCTGTGCTTCCCCCGAAGTCGGAGTCTGGCTGCCCATGTGGCGGGGGTAATCAAAAACGGTCACACACGTAATGTTCTCATCCCCAGCTGATGCATTTGTACCATAGTGTTCAAATGCTTCGGCTGTTTGGATGATCCCTGAAGTCTTCTAGCCAGGGTACAACAACAACAACAACGACAACAATCTCTGTGCTTCACATTGAGACAGGATTTTTTGGTCAGCTGGCGGGGTGGAAAGAAAGATATGATACTGGAAGAAAAAAAAAGGTAATTGAAGGACAGAATGAAATAACAATATATGAATGAATGAACCTCAATGAGCTCTGTCATTCATGCATTCATTCGTCTGTCCATCCATCCATCCATCCATCCATCCATCTGTAAATTCCTTTACTTTCATTCATTTTTTCGCCTTTCCTACTGTTTTTGTTTGTTTGTTTGTTTGTTTTCATTTTATTCACTCGATCATTTATCGGTTTCTTTCTTTTTATTATTATTCATTCATTCATTCATTCAGTCAGTCAGTCAGTCAGTCAGTCAGTCAGTCAGTCAGTCAGTCAGTCAGTCATTTAAGTCATATTCACATGCATTCAATTTTTTTGTTCCGTTTGTTAATTCACTCATTTGTTTATTCCTTCATCCATTCGTTTTCCTTCCACGCCTACATTCATGAATTCATTTTTTCATTTCGTTGGTTTGCTTATTTATTCATCTGGTCATACCTTTTCTCCTTCCTGTTATTCTTTCTTACAATGTCCTTCTTTTCATTTAGTCATTATGTTGGGTTTTTTTTTTCTGTCTTTCTTTCCCTGCAGTGTAAGCTAAAATTGCTGTCTGAATGTGTGTAATGCAGAGATGAAATCAGCATGTGTGAAGAGATTCTCTTTGATGCCGGCAATTCTCTGACTCTTCTACTGGCTGCACATGCTCTGATCGACGTAGGTGAGAGAGGGCAGTGCCCAAGTCACGTGCTTTGGTAAGTCTGAGTGATAAGACAAACTGGATCCGTTGTTTTCGTTCCGTCCGCCCGTTTGTCTGTATGCCTGGTGTTTTTGTCTGTCGGGCCGTCAGTAGAGAGAGAGAGAGAGAGAGGAGAGAGAGAGAGAGAGAGAGAGAGAGAGAGAGAGAGAGAGAGAGAGAGAGAGAGAGAGAGAGACAGACAGACAGACAGTCAGACAGACAGTCAGACAGACAGACAGACAGACAGACAGACAGACAGAGAGAGAGAGAGAGAAGACCCCCCTTCCCCATGCATACCTACTTATTCATATATACAGAGAGAGAGAGAGAGAGAGAGAGAGAGAGAGAGAGAGAGAGAGAGAGAGAGAGAGAGAGAGAGAGAGAGAGAGAGAAGACCCCCCCCCTTCCCCATGCACACTTACTTATTCATATCTAGTTGTAGTTTTTTTTTTTCTGATATTTATTACTCTTCCCACATACCCCCCACCATCCTCCTCCTTCTCCCTCTTTCTGTCTCTAGGAATTCGCTTCTGTCGTCGTCTTTTCTGTTCTGCTTTCTTTGACGAACTTTAAGTAGCTGTCACTCATCCATTCATTCATTCATTCTTTCATTCGTTCATTCCTCAATCTATTTCGTACATTTTTTTTCTTTAATGCAAGTTTTTTTTTTCTTTCCTAGTTATTCTTTCTATCTTGCCTTTTATTCATCTAATTATTTATCATTCTTTCATTTTTGCTTCTTTCATGCATTCATTTTTTTTTTATTTCTTTCTTTCTTCAATTCATTCATGTATTATTCATTCATTCATTCATCCATTAATTCATTCATTCATTCATATACTCATTCATGTTTTTTCTCCTTTTGTTTGTTCACTTCCGTGCTTGTTCATTCATTCTATCCATGTTCTTTTCGTGTCTTTATTCATTCATTAGTTCGTTCATTTATTCAATCATTCTTTCTTTCGTTCTTTCTTTCTTTCTTTCTTTCTTTTTTTTTTCGTTTTTTCTTGAGTTACATTTTTTTCATTCACTCATTCCCTTTTTCTGTTTAATTTATTTTTCCTCCCTGCCACCAGACCTAAAATCGCTGACTTCATACGTACCGCAGAGTTGAAATCAGCATGCGTGAAAAGAGTCTTGTCTTTGATGCCTGCAATACTTCAACTCCTCTACTGGCTGCTCACTTTCGGATCGGCATTAATGAGAGAAGGCTTTGGCCATGTCACGCGCTTTGATGAGTCTGAGTGATAAGGCACATCGGATCAGCTGCTTTTACTCTGTGCATCCATTTTGTCTTCTTCTGTGTGGAGTCTGTCTATCAGACCGTCGATCATGAAGAGAGAGAGAGAGAGAGAGAGAGAGAGAGAGAGAGAGAGAGAGAGAGAGAGAGAGAGAGAGAAGAGAGAGCGGAGAGAGAGAGAGAGAAGAGAGAGAACACAATTGAGCAATCGAACACAATTGAACACAATTTTAATGTTTCAGGCCTCCGGCCTATAACAATGTGAGGTGCAGTGCACACATAAAGAGAAAAAAGAGAAATGACAACAAAAAGTATATTTTTCGATGTTCTAATAATGCTATTCTATGAGGGTAACTAATTATTCACAGTGTGTGGGATACGAGTTCTTTCTCTTCTTTTCAGTACATAATAAATATACATAGCAATATCTATCTCTTATAACATGCAGAGAGAGAGAGAGAGAGGAGAGAGAGAGAGAGAGAGAGAGAGAGAGAGAGAGGAGGAGAGAGAGAGAGAGAGAGAGAGAAATCCAAAAGGCTAATCAGTTCACTACTTTGTCTTCATTTTTTTCTGCTAGTTCTGTTTCCTCCTTCCTCCTTTCCTCCTCTTCTTTTGTCATTCTGTACTTTTTTAATGTACCCTCCTCTTTCTTTTTTTTTCTTCTCTGCTTTCTGTGATGAATTTCAACCAGCTCTGTCATTCCTTCCTTTCATCCAGCTTTTCATTTCAGCATTCCTTTTCTTCCAGGCATTTGGTTTCTTTTCTTCCACTTCTTTCTTTCTTTCTTCATTTCACTCATTTGCTCGTTTCTTTCATTCCTTCAGTTA
>JADBJO010006613.1:20000-35000 GCA_016801955.1 Conus betulinus
GTCCCTCGAAGTTCGTCAGTATCATCAGATCATCCATAATGGCCTGATGTCATGGGTTGTAGAAACAGTTCTGTGTCTGACCCTTACCCAGTCTCCAACGGTGTAAAACAAGGATGTGTTATGACACCCGCACTCTTCAACCTCAGGTTCACTACTTACTATCATGCTGTTAACAAATTTTTCCTTCACTAATGCAGGGATCATGGTAGCAACAGATGATTACCATGGTCACGTGTTTCATAACTGAGAAGTTTGGAAGCATTGAAAAAATCTTCGAGGTCCTCGTGAGAGACTTCCTGTTTGCGGATGACTGCGCCCTTGCATCATTGAAAGAACTCGCCAACTACCTCTCGACAGCAGCCAAAGCCTGTGGACTGACCATCAGCCTGCAGAAGACAGAAGTGATGCTTCAACTTGCACCAGGCTTCGCTCCTCCACAGTCTAATATTCAAATCGAGGGAACAGAGCTGAAGATGTAGAGATCTCATCTTTTTGTGGAATATCTTGACCCAAGTTTGCAACTTGGACAGGGAAATAAGGAATGATCTCATACTGCAGCATGGACAATGCAGTGTCGGACAGACTTGCCAGGGCGGGTGCTTCTTTCGGCAGGCGATGGAAGCAAGTGTAGGGTGAACGTTGGGTAAAACTGTGTACAACCTGGCTGTCCACATGGCGGTAGTCGTCATATTCCTGCCGTGAAACATGGACACTGTACAGCAAACAGTTGAAAACACTCCACCAGCTTCATCTGCGCTGTCTGCAAAAGGCCATGGGTATTTCTTGGGAGGATAGAATCTCAGGTACAAACCTGCTTCACAGACCAAACGTGCCTAGCATTGAGGCAGTCGTCAGGAAGGTTCAAACCTGATGGATTGTACATGTGGTCTATATGGACAACACGCAACTTCCAACGATGGCCTTCTTCTAGGAACGAGCGCATGGTGAATGAAATACAGGTCAGCTATTCAAGCACTTCAAAGACTGTCTGAAAGCATCCCTTGGGGCCTGTGGTCTTCTTCGGGTTGGATGGGAGACCCTCGCCACCGACTGCACTGCAAGGTGACTTGCTGTCCACGAGGGAACAAGTCTATGAACAGAGCCACCTGCATGGCCGGAACCTGAAGCGTCAAGCCCGCAAGGACAGGAGAACTGACATAGCCTGTAGAATCTAAAGTTTGCGTTTCTGCCATAATAGACACTAGTTAAAGTTCCCGGGTTTTAAGCTCATCGTCGAGGAATGAAAGGGAAGCAGCAGCATTTTTGCACCTCATTTACTGTTATGAAAAGGAAAAGTAAATATTTCCTTTGTGTGTGTGTGTGTGTGTGTGTGTGTGTGTGTGTGTGTGTGTGTGTGTGTGTGTGTGTGTGTGTGTGTGTGTGTGTACTTGCGCGCGCGCGTGAGAGAGAGAGAGAGAGAGAGAGAGAGAGAGAGAGAGAGAGAGAGAGAGAGAGAGGGGGGGGGGGGGAGAGTTTTGTGTGCTGGCGTGGTCTGTGCTTGTGTGAAGTGTTTCTTTTTAGAAACAAATATAAATGCTAAATTAGGCTTGAGAACAACACAACAACAACAATAAAAACAAGTTAATTTGATGTAAGAGATCTGCACGGCAGAGCATGTTTTCGCGCCAGAAGGTAAAAAAAGTTTCCTTTCAGAGAAACAGAGAATCATAATAAACTAAGGCATGCAGTCTTGAAGAAAGATTGAGTGTTCACATCCTGCTGTGTTTTCCACGAAAAACCGCCTATGGTCATAAATGAATTTGTTTGTGTACCTCCGTACACACACACACACACACACACACACACACACACACGCACGCACGCACGCACGCACGCACGCACGCACGCACACACGCACGCACGCGCACGCACGCACGCACGCACGCACGCATGCATGCACACACACACACGCACGCACGCACGCACGCACACACACACACACACACACACACACACACACACACACACACACACACACACACACATACACACATGCGCGCGCGCGCGCGCGCGAGCGCATACACACACGAGTGTGACCTTCTTGAAGTAATTAGAATATATGCACATATATTTTATTGTCAGACATCTGTGTGCATAGGCTTGTGCGTCAGTACTTCCCTAAAGGGTGTCCGCTTTCATTTTGGTTATTGGTTTTCTTCCTTTGTTTCTGTTTCTTCACAGTTTTAATAGACTTTATCTGTATCATTTTGCCCAGAAAGAACAGATCAAGTTCTTTTATGCCAGTTCGGAATTCTTTGTCCCTCCTGTCTGTCTGTCCTTTCTGTTTTCTCTCCCTCCCTCCCCCACTCCACCTTAGCCCTTCTGCTCTTTATCCATCCATTCACCCCCTCCCCTTCTCTGTCTGTCTGTCTGTCTGTCTGTCTGTCTCAATTTCGTGCTCTCGCTTTCCTTGTCCCTTTTCTGTATCAGTTCTATTCTCTCTCTAATCTGTTGTCAGGAATGAGCGCCATAGTTCCCCTTTTTACTTCAGCTTTGAGAGGCGGTAGTTGTGTGATCAAGTATGAAAGTCGATCATTGGTTAGTTCCAGGCGACACATACTCACAGAATCCCATCCCACGACAACATGTGGGCTGCACTTCTTGAACTCGGTTTCCCCAAAGACAGAAAGCAGGGTCTGTTAGCGTGCTCTTCCGCTTCTTGTTATGACAGGGATTTTCCACTTCACCAAGGTGGTAATGCTTTACACCTCGTCTGCTGGTTTGTTTGTTGATCTGTCTTCTCTTCTTTTCTTCCTTTCCTTCAAGACAACACCTTCGACTTGCCAAAGATTATTTCACACACGAGGGAGTGAAAAGATTAGGGATGAACAGAGCAACAAAAACAAAAATGGAGCCTATGATGAAATAAAGAACTTCTACTGGAGGAAGTGGCGCTGTTACATGGAGCTCCTGGCACTGCACACACACTTTCGGACTCCATTTATATAGAACCTTGGTACAGTCCCGAGACACCGTCTAATGTTATACCCAGGTCGCGCTCTACCTAACAAGCACACAGAAGAAAATGTGAAGTTGGGAAGAAGTGAAGGGGAGGGTGGGTGGGGAGGTTGTGTTCAGAAACGATGTCGGGATGTCTCCGAAGGGGATCAGATACTGCTTCCTCTGGGAGCACTTCCACTCCACATGAAACTTACGGAGAAGAGACAAACTTTTCAGTTGTCTATCCAACTGGAGGGAAAGGGGTCAGACTGAGAGTCGGTGTGGTGGACGTGATGTCGACCTGGATATTTGGATGGAGCAAACTGGCTATTCGTGGAGATCCTTTTGTTGTGGGATCTATCAAGTTTGTTTTTGAGGCGTGCCTTTCGTCACCTACATCTTCCGTGTGTGAACGCACGCATAACATCTTACACACACGTAAAATCCCATCACCAACTTTCAGAAGAGAAGGCCAGTTTAGCCGTTGGTATGGAGGACACGTTACACATAGCATGCACGTTCTCCGAAGCTGGAGTATGGCTGCCTTAATGGCAGGATAAAAAAACGGTCATACACACAAAACTCCACTCCCTATGTTGGGTAGATGGAATTAATCCTTGCCTTTCTATACAGGGGGGGTGTCCGCAGGAGAATCAGCCTGCGTACGCAGAAGAAGAAGAATCACCTACACAGCTTGGTTAGCATGCATGTCCACTACACTGGAAGTTCTTCTGTATCTCTGGAACACCTTCCTCACGGCTTGACGATGGACAGCCTCCAAGCACTTGATGCTCTCGTCGTTGTGAGGATCCAAAATGGAGCGCCTGGTCTGACGGGCGCCACGTACACCTTGTCCTTTACTCCTTTTGCACCTATCGTCAGGGTCCTGATGAGAATTCCAAGGTCCTGCCTGCTCGTTGGTAATGGTGAAGATGTAGAGCTCTCAAGACATTACCTTGACGCCAAAATACATGGTGGTTATGGTGAAGTTGCAGAGCTCTCAAGACATTACCCTTGACGCCAAAATACATGGTGGTTATGGTGAAGTTGTAGAGCTCTAAAGGCATTACCCTTGACGCCAAAAATACATGGTGGTTATAACCTGTGGCTGGTTACGAAAGAGGTATGATCTCATGTAGGTCTCCGTGCACTTGGTCGCTCTGAACACTTGACACTTGTCAGGATGGAAGCTCATGTCCTGGTTGTCTTTCCATGCTTTCAGTTTCTGAAGACCTTCTTGTAGCATGGCCAAACCATACAGGGTGTTGTTAAATGTTGTCAACTCCCCCCCCCCCCCCCACCCCAGAAAAAAAAAAAAATTAAAAAAGCCTTGATCTGGAATCAGTCTAGCTCGGAGGACATTCAAATGGAGGAGAAACCACTCATTGAACGGAGCATTAAGTAACCCCTGAATCACTTGTGGTAAATCTGCTTCGGTCTGTCGATAACGATGGTGATGAAATGACTTCAGTCTTCTGATGATGAATGTTTAATGTCGGTCTCTTAGGACGTTTTCAAGCCTGGCGTTGACCCTGCCCCTGATCCCATACTGTGACAGCTTGTGTGTCAGAAGGCTGAGGTTTACCAAGTCCAAAAGTCTTCTGGAATGCCATTATCATCAGATCAAGAAGACTCCTTGAGTGTCAGAAGGCTGAGGTTTATCATGTCAACAGCCTTCTGGGATGCCATTATCATCAGATCAAGAAGACAGCTTGTCAGGTGCTCGGGAAAGCTTCACTGCTTGATTTCGCAAGACCTCTTTAACCGAAAACCATGTTGTTCCTGAACAACGACACCATTGTCTTCTTGCAGGATGTGACTGATGATGACATGTTTCATAACTTTACTGGCTATTCAGGTCAGCAAGCTGGATCGGCAGATCTCACGCCGATGAAGTTACCTATCGACCAGCACACTTATGCAAAAAACTACACATCCGATTTAAATGAAATGCAATGGATAAATGGGATGTGGGCCTAGAATAAACCCATTAAATTTGGTGTGGAACCGTTGTGTGAATACGGATCAAAGGGTAGATTCAGGATTCGTTGGACCTTGTCAGAGGTCTGTGTTGTACCGACTGCTCCTCTACATATAGACAGGGAAAGGTTTCCTTTCGTATCCCTCATTCACACAAGAGCTTTCCCACCAGCACATCCACCACTCAAAAAACTCCAAATCATTTCAGCTAAAAACAAAGCTATGAATGCAAAGGAAACATATGGTAATATTACAGTTCAATGATGGATTCTAGTATTCTACGGAAAGAAGTTGGTGCACAGGTGGTGGGGATGGGGTAACGAATGAAACTCTTTCCGTAGATAGTTGTCTCCATGCCACGATCCCTGTCTATAGACTGTAACACGAGAGACAATGAAGTTGCCTGTAACAGTCTAGGAGTCTGTAATTGCTTTCTGGGACTGAAAGAAGAGGAGGGAAACGAATTATTTTTTTAAAACCAAATTCTGGGTTTTTAGCTTCAAAGCGCACTGAAGGAGCGGATAGTCAGCCTGCTATCCTTCTTTTTGTCTTCTTCTTCTTCTTCTTCTTTTTCTTCTTCTTTTTTTTAAAGAAAGCTTCTACAGGAGGCCCAAAGAATTAGGGCGTGAAAACATGGATAGAAATGTGGCACCGGGTCATGACAGGGACAGGGATCAAAGTGCGAAATAACTTCTGTTTGGAAGGCCAAGAAATTATTTTATAATTTAGTGCATATCCCCGCCCTTTCCCTATACACGTCATTTGATATGAGTTTTCCTTTTTTTATGTTTTTGTTTTAAATAACTGATGTGACGGTGATTGATTAGTTTTACTAAGTCTGAAATTATTGTTACAGGCAGCTAAGCGGACTACTGTCTTTAAGGACGTAGTAAGGTTGAACGCGCGTTAAGTAGAGTTCGTGACACCTGTGTTTATTTTAAGATAACTTTTATTGCCAAACCGTCAAGACAGCTGACAGCAGGTGCAAAGACTGAGGAGGGAGGGGGGAGAAGAAGAAGAGGAGGAGGAGGAGGCGGAGGAGGAGGAAGGAAGAAGAGAAGAAGAAGAAGAAGAAGGAGGAGGAGGAGGAGGAGGAAAAGAACTGAGTAAATGGGGGTGGTGGTGGTGGTGGTGGTGGTGGTAGTAGTAGTAGTAGTAGTAGTAGTAGTAGTGGCAGTAGTGGCAGTAGTAGCAGTAGAGTAGTAGTAGTAGTAATAGTAGTAGTAGTAAAAGTAGTAGTAATAGTAGTAGTAGTAAAAGTAGTAGTAGAGTAGTAGTAGTTGTCGTAGACAAAATAGAAAGACTACAAAAAATGAAAAGTAGTGGGGAAAAGCATTCGGTTAAAAAAAAAAAGACGAAAGGACAGAAAGGGAACGAAGTAGAGGAAATGGTGAGTGTGGACAAAAAAAATGGAGAGACAGAGAAATGGGAAAGACACGAAGAAGAGAAAGAGTAAAAAAAAAAAAAAAAAAAACAAACAAAATGGAGCAAAAGTGGAAGGAAACAAAAACAAAAAAAAAAACAAACAAAATTCTAAAGACAAATGATAGGAAAAAAAAGCGAAGGGCAGAACACACACGCACGCGCGCGCGCACACACATACATACATACATACATACATATATATAAATACATACATACATACATACATACATACATACATATTTACATACATACACAAACATACATACACACACTTAGATAGATAGATAGATAGATAGATAGATAGATAGATAGATAGATAGATAGATAGATAGATAGATAGATGTGGATGACAACAGCATAATTCATGTGTTCGACTTCACTGGCGCGCGCACACATACACGCACAAACACACACAGATACGCACGCACGCACGCACGCACGCACGCACGCACGCACGCACGCACGCACACACACACACACACACACACACACACACACACATATATATATATATATATATATATATATATATATATATATATATATATATATATATATATATATATATATATATATATATACATGCACTCGGGCGAGTGTACGCTGACAGTAACAAACACACACGGAAGGTGTATATAGGCGTAAAGATAGCAATATATACATGCATAGTCAAAACCCTACCAGTAAGTGCACACACACACACACACACACACACACACACACACACACACACACATACACACGCGCGCGCGCGCGCGCACACACACACGCACGCACGCACGCACACACACACATACACACACGTGCACGCGCGCACGCGCGGATTCATGACTAAATGATATAGATACTTGCATTGTTTTCCTAGATTGTAGTTAGGGTTTTTTTTACCTCATGTGAAATTGCTTTCAGTTCATAGGATTACTAGAAGTACTATGACCTCTGAAGGTGTTTGTATTATTGCTTCAACTGCAAGAGACTGACAGGATTTATTAGCGCTCCAGCCCAGGGGTTTTAAAGCCAAAACAAGTAGTTACGAGTACACATAGGCGATGCATTACAAAGATATTACGGAACATAAAGCAGTGTAAACATACATCAATGACAAGGCTAAAAAAAAAAGAAACAACATAATTTGAAAAGCAAGGTATCCTTACTGAGAGAGAGAGAGAGAGAGAGAGAGAGAGAGAGAGAGAGAGAGAGAGAGAGAGAGAGAGAGAGAGAGAGAGAGACGCAATCAGATACGGAAGGTTGATGTTGTACGGGTATACATTCCACACACACACACACACACACACACACACACACACACACACTCCTCTCCTGTTCTTCTTTTTCCTTCCCTCCCGCGCACAAATGTTTCAATAGATAAAACAACAGCAACAAAAGATTTCTAAAAAAAAAAATAAATGATCTGAAATGCCCCATCAATTAATCATCATCTTCACGTTATGTCACACACACCACATCAGTCTATAATTAGCAGCGTGTAACAGGTCTCCAGACTGAGAGAGAGAGAGAGAGAGAGAGAGAGAGAGAGAGAGAGAGAGAGAGAGAGAGACAGACAGACAGACAGACAGACAGACAGACAGACAGCCCATCACAATAAAACACAAAAGTCACGTCACACATGATCAAGCAAAAAAAAAAAAAAAAAAAAAAAAAAAGGAGCACCGCCAGCGTAAAACAGGTATATACAAATCTAATTAAACATACAGAGAATGTAACAAATGAAGCAACAACTAAGACACAACTGGCAATGAAGCAACTAAACACAGTTACTAATGTACACATTAGGAATTCAAGTTTCTGATACAGAGAGCTTTGTGAACAAAAAGTGCGACTTGTTTTATCAGTTTATGGTTTGTGCTTGACATCAACAATATAAATTTAAAAAAAGATGGCCGCCTCCAGAATTTGTGCGGAATAAACCGGACACGAATATCTTTATACATTGGACATATCAAGAGAAAGTGCATTTCACTCTCTTCAACATCACAGCAAAAAGGACAGCGAGAATCAGTATTACGACCAGGTTGAAACTTAAGAAAGTGGGACTTCAGAACGGACATTCCTATTCTAAACCTTTGCAAAAGACTTTCTCACAGTTATCTTAATCAAAGATACGTACTCGGAGCAAATAACATCCCGTTTGAAAAAGGAATACACGTAAAAAAAAATCATGATGAGAAGATAAAGAAGATCTCCAGTCCTGCTTAAAACAGTCAATAAGACGTTGTTTTTAAATTCTGCTATAAAAATTTTAACATTTCCAACACCTTGCGACTCCCAAACAATTCCAAATCCATATTTAAACAAAACGTTGCGTACGTTACATGCCCAAGTAGAATAATTATGACGCTGCAACTCCAACAACATATTGTAGGCCTTTTTTGAGTACCTTGAATTATCTAATCTCTTCAATCTCAGCCAAAATTTAATACATCTGCAGTAAGTAGCTACAAAGAGGGGGTACCTTCCAGTTTCCCCGTAAATTATTGTCTTGGAGACTTATAACTTACACCAAGAAATCGCTTCAAAGCTGTGAGATGTACTCTTTCAATTTGGTCTTGGACTCCGGACAAGCCCCAAATTTCTGAACCATAAGTAAGGATAGGCAGAATTTGCGAGTCAAAAAGTTTGAAAAACACTTTTGGAGAGAATTCACCAACAGACCACAAAACTTCATAATTGCTGAAACACCCTTGCTGGCACGCCCAGCTAAGTCTTTCATGGTATGAGAAAATGAAAGTTTGGTAGAGATAAGAATACCTAGGTATTTGTACATGTTAACAATTTTCAGTTCATAACCATTAAAATACCACTTTTCGCTTTCACCAATAAAACCCCCATTTCGAAACACAACAATATTCGACTTGTCAAGATTCACAACAAGGCCCAAACGTTTTGAGCTTTCACAAAGTATATGTAGCTGGGTTTGTAGACCAATTACGGTGTCAGAAAAAATAGAACAATCGTCTGCAAATAACAAAATAAATAGTTCTTAGTTCTGGGGCAAGCTGAATGCCATGTCTACCATGTTTTGGTAATATCACAAGTAAGCTCATCAATAAAAAGTGAGAACAATACAGGAGAGCACACTTCACCTTGTTTTACTCCTTTAGGACAAAAAAAATTCTTCAGTCAGATCTGCTCCTGCGCGCACACGTGCTTTGACAACTCTGTACATGCTTTGCAAGGCAAAAAAAAATTTTACCATTCAAACCATGCTTGCGTAATACTTTCCACAATTTATCTCTGCAAACCGAGTCAAATGCCTTGCGAAAATCAATAAAAGCAACATATAACTTTCTGTGCCTTAAAAGCTGTTTCTGAATCATAGAAAAAAGTGTAAAAATATGATCAGTGGTACTATGATCTGGTCTAAAGCCAGCTTGTTCCTCACCAATAACATTGTTCATTTCAATCCAGTCAGTGATACGCTTATTTAAAACGTAACTGTACAGCCTGCTACTGATGTCAAGCAAAGAAATTCCTCTGAAATTATCTGGAACAGAGGGGTCACCTTTTTTATGTAATGGTAGTAAAATTGACAATGACCAAGCATCTGGAAATAAGCCCTTGTCAAAAAGATTGTTGAAAAGCTTCGTGAGAAATGGTAAAATCTGTTCACAACTATATTTGTAAAATTCTCCAATAAGACCATCAGGCCCAGCTGCTTTGTGATGCTTCAAGGCACAATAGCTGAGCGTATCTCGTGAGAAATAATTGGTACATTTAGACATTCACAATCAATAAATACAAAATTCTCTAGTTCACCAACAACCTCGTCGGACAGATCGAAAGATCAGCATCATTTACAGAGTTGAATACATTCTTAAAATGATCATACCACTGTTCTTTTGAAACATTTACATCAGTGGCTCCTCTTGCACGCACAGCACGTATAGTGTCCCAAAATTTACGTGGGTCATTGGAGCAGTTATTAGGATTATTAATGATACTATCACGATGCGTTCGCTTTTTATCTGCTAAAAGTTGTTTGTACTGTCTTCTTTTTTCACAGTAAGAGAGTCTATCTTCAACAAAGTTAGAATATTGACATTTGCGGAGACGTTGCCTCAGGAGTCGACGACTTTGTCGACACTCAAGGTCAAACCAAATCCGCAATTTTTCCACACCTACAGTATGTGTCACCAGCATACTCTCACCAGCCTTACGAAGACAATCATTAAACTGGGCCACAGCGACTGGAGGTCCCTCTCGTCCGCCTTGTCACGCCAGGGGGCGGCAGAGGACAGCGACTAGCAGCACTTCAACAACAACATCCAAGAGCAACAACCTTTCAAGGTGATGCATTGGAATGCAGAAGGAGTCATGAATAAAAAGACGGAGCTTGAACACATCCTGCACGAGGAAAACATCAACGTCTGCTGCATTCAAGAAACCCACCTGAAAACGGGAAAGGCATTCAAAATCCGAGGCTACCAGCCATTTAGATGGGACAGAGCTGACAGAAGCAAGGGCGGGATCCTGACACTTGTCCGGAACAACATCGATGCCAGCGAAACAGCAGTCCACATGGAGGGTGCTGAGTACCAGATGATTCGGGCCAAACTGAATGACACAGAGTTGCACATCCTGAACTTCTACTGCCCTGACAACCAGCCACTGTCACTCGGCACCATCAACGTCCCAGGCTCGAGCTTTATCGCAGTAGGTGATTTCAACAGTCACTCCCAGAGCTGGGGTTACAGCCAGATGGATCGCCGAGGAGAAGAAGTGGAAGACTGGCAAGACGAACATCATCTCGTCCTGATCAACTCCCCAAGTGACACTCCAACCTTCTACTCCAGACGATGGCGCACTACCTCCACCCCAGACCTTGCTCTCTGCACTGAAGATGTACACCAGGACATCACCAGGGAAGTGGGAGAGCAGCTAGGAGGTAGCGATCACAGGCCAGTGTTCCTGAAGATCAACAAAAGCACAGCCAGTCGCCCAGTGCCCGCACGCTGGAACTACAAGAAGGCAAAATGGAGGCTTTTCAGTCACCGCACCAAGTTCTCACCAAGGACCTTCAAGTCCAAGGCAGAGACATAAACAATGTTGTCAGTCCTGAACGCCAGCATCTTGCAGGCTGCCAAAGAGACCATTCCACGTGGTGCTCAGAAAGAGTACAAACCCTACTGGAGCAACCAGCTTCAAGAGCTACAGGACGAGATGACAGAGGCCAGACAAGATGCAAAAAACAACCCATCGGACGAGAACCACCTGCGACTGCAGCAGACAAAAGCCAAATTCCTCAAGGCAAAGATCCAGGCCAGGCGCAAAAGCTGGAGAGAGAAGACAGCAGCCCTGAACCTTGAGAAAGGTGGCTCAAAACTGTGGAGAGTTGTAGGCCAACTCAACGACGATGAGGACAGCAAAGGCCAGAACATCACACTGGAAGAGAATGGAGAGATGCTGACAGGGGAGATGCGCAGCTAACCGCTTTGCTGATATCTACGCAAGCGAGAGCACTATACCTGTCAGCACTCCTCAGCAAAGAGAAGCAAGAAGAGAACAGAGAGAGAGAGACGACAAGACACCAACGTGAAAAAAACCCATGAAGCAGCCCCTTCTCATGAGCTCCAGACAGCTCTGAGGAAGCTGAAAACTCGGAAATCCCCAGGGCCAGATGGGATCACTAACGAGATGCTGAAGCACCTTGGCAGCACAGCCACCCTCAAACTTCTAGAGGTCTTCAACCTGAGCTGGGAAACTGGAGACTTGGCAGTTTTTGGAGAGAAGCCATCATGATCCCTCAAAAAAAAAAGGCAAGGACAAGAAGAAGGCTGCCAGTTACAGGCCAATCAGCCTCACCAGCTGCGTCATCAAGACCCTAGAGAGGATGGTCAACCAGCGCCTGCTTTGGTATCTCGAGACTGAAAACATCCTGGCTCCTGAACAGGCAGGCTTCAGACAGTTTTCGCAGCACAGAAGACCAGACCACCTACCTCTCCCAAGAAATCGAGGATGCGTTCCAGGAGCAAAAGCTTGTCTTTGCCACCTGGATCGATCTACAAAAGGCCTTGACAAAGTCTGGACTGATGGCCTCCTCGTGAAACTGCATAGATGTGGAGTCGCTGGCAACATGCTGCATTGGATCAGATCCTACCTCCACAACCGCAGAGCAAGAGTCACAGTCAACGGACGAAAAGGCAAAAAAGTACTGCTGCGACATGGAGTCCCACAAGGAGGCGTCCTCTCGCCTACACTCTTCTTGGTCTTCATTAATGACCTCATCCAAGAACTTCCCAAAGGTATCCATGCTGCACTTTATGCAGATGACCTGGTGCTGTGGTGCAAGGAAGAGCATGCCACTACTGCCACATACAGAATGCAACAAGCGGCTGACAAGCTGGCGGCATGGGCAGATAAGTGGTGTGTGGCAATCAACAAGGAGAAATCTTCCACAACACTCTTCACCTTGTCAACAAAACAAAAGGCTGGGCCCATCAAACTTGGAGACACAGCCCTGAAACACGAAGAGGAGGCAACCTATCTTGGTGTCACCTTTGACAAGAAGCAAACCTGGCGACCACACATCCAGAAAGCTGAAGCAAAGGCCAGACGAAAGCTTGCCATTCTGCGGAAGCTAGCCGGAACCAGCTGGGGAGCAAACGAACAAATACTCAAGCGCGTCTACCAGGGAGCAGTCAGGCCCCATCTTGAGTATGGCTCAACAGCTTGGTCAACAGCAGCGAAGACCCACCAGCAATCCCTGGATAGGGTCCAAAATCAAGCCCTCAGGATCATCATCACCGGGTCCATGCGATCCACACCAATCAAAGCCATGGAGGAGGTTACTGCCATACAGCCCCTCCACCAGAGGAGAGACGCAAAGACCATGGTTCAGGCAGAGAAATTCAAGTGCCTGCCTCAACATCCGATGAACAAGAGGATGCAGACCTGACCAAGAATCGTCTCAAACGCAGTAGCTTCATCCATGAAAGCAAGAGTCTTGCCAGGGAGCATCAAGATGGCTTGCCACCTGCCAACCCACTGGACCCCTCTGATCTGCCACAGCCCTGGAATGAAGACTTCACAAATCTTCACATCTCCACAACAGTTCCACAGGTTGCCTCAGGAGACTCTCAGGATGACATCGTCAAACGCACTCTCACACTTGCCATGATTGCTGAGAAGTACCCTGAAGAATCCTGGATACATGCGTACACCGACGGCTCAGCAACCAACGCAGTGTCTGATGGAGGAGCGGGCGTATTCATCAAGTCACCTGAGGGACACACCACCACAGCAGGGATACCAACTGGGAAACACTGCTCCAATTATGCTGCAGAAGTTCAGGCCCTCATGCAGGCAGCCTCCATGATTCATGAATCACAGAGCGACTGCACCCAAGTTGTCTCCTCTCTGACGCGCTGTCCGTCCTGGAGGCCCTTGCAGGAGACAAACTTCCTCGTCTAATGGAGAAACTCCAGGAACTCGCCAAAAGTAGACGAGTAGTCCTGCAATGGGTACCTGCCCACTGCGGAGTCCCAGGGAACGAGGCAGCCGATCAGCTCGCCAAAACCGGAGCCAGAGGAAGACAACCAGACAACAGCGTCAGCTTCGCAGAGAAGAAGACCCTTGTGAAGGCTCTGATGCGACCACAACCCACAAGGGATGCCTTCCATCTTCTGGAGAGACAGGAGCAGGTGGTCATTATGAGACTCAGAACTGGCCACTGCCGACTCATGGCCACACTGCATAGGAAGCTGAAGCTGGCGCCTTCCCCCTCCTGCTCCTGTGGTCTTGAAGACCAAACACCAGAACACATCCTACAGACCTGTCCCCTTCTCAAGGGACTGAGAGAAACCGTGTGGCCAACGCCGACTCCGCTGCACACGAAGCTCCACGGCTGCCGACAAGACCTGGAGAAAACGGCACAGTGTCGACATGTTCCGCTGCCTCGGGAGACGCCTGGATACCTCCGAGACCAAGAACAGTCCCAGTGCTCCAACTGCCACGAGGACCGCAGTCGTCTACGTCCTGAAGCAGGTCGACACCCCGACTGCTGGTGACGTCAGCCTCGTCCGGACTGGAAGCGGTGCCAGGTTCAGAATGCACCAGCTGCTGCAATGGCATCTCCAGAACGAACTGCTCACCCTGCGTACTGCGGCCTTCAGGTGAAGGAGGGAGGAGGGGGAACGGGACTGTCTTCCTGAGTGTGAGAGATACCTCCCATGCTGGGGCTGGGTAGCAGTGGGAATAGCGTTCTGGGAAGAAACATCAGAGGGCACTTTCATATAGGGACGTGGCTGAGCAGGGCAGGGACGTGGTGTTGGAGAGGCAGGGTGAAGATGGGAAGGACGGGCATCGTGAGGGAAAGTACTGCTCTTTTTCGAGGGACCCGGACACGACCAGCTTGCCCTTGGAATAGAAGGCATGTAAACCCTGTTGCCTGTAACTGGAAATTTCTTCCCGCTGTTGTATGGTCAGGTCTACACGAACACGAAGACCAACCTCTTGCATGTTCATTTTTGCTTTTGTATCACGTAGCACCAGCATAGCGTCTCTTAAACATACACATTTGATCAAATTGGCCTTAGTTTGCCATTGCCCGGTTCTCTGCTCAAACCTAGCCTCTGTGCGTAGTCGATGTCACATGCATGCCAGTCTCCACCTGGGAAATATTTGCGTAATAAACAT